>NW_019059848.1:684241-715637 GCF_000696155.1 Zootermopsis nevadensis | reverse complement strand
GGGGGGGCGTAACTCCCTTTCGCTTTTCACAATTTTCAAGACATCCTTATTACAGTCAGCAGAGCAAACATTAATGCACTTATTTATATGGGATTTTCTGTTGGTAAACAGACACACTCTTACTGTCTAATCCGCGCGTTACTCGGCGCTTCAGATTAGGAAAATCACTACTGATGTTAGTACTCATAAGAAACTAAGTTATTGCTCGTTTGCTAATCGCAAAAGCGCTTAATAATAAACACCGCAACGATGATATGGAAGCCGGAATACTGGCTTTAGCTGCCTTTACAACTTTTGCGTCGGCAAATTTTGATCTCTTGAACTGGAAGCCACAGATTATTTCCTTGAGGTTTAGGACAGTGATTATCAACCGGGGGTCCGCAAGTTGATTAGATTCTTTTCTTTTATGCCATATTACTGAAAGTTTTAAATATTTAATCACATATTTATTTACACGTTAGCTTAAGAACATTCCAAGAAATGATACCGTCTATATGTATTTTAGTTAGACTGTATTCTGTTTATATATTAAATCTTGTCCGTCTAATCACAATAATTCTTATTAAATATTAAAATATTACAATAATTAACATTTAAAATATTTAAAATATTTTAAATGTTAATTATTTTAAATATTTTAAATGTTAATTATTGTAATATTTTAATATTTAATAAGAATTATTGTAATTAGACGGACAAGATTTAATATATACTTATTATATCACAATATGACGCAACTTTACCATCTTATGTATTCTGTTTAATCAAAATGTATGAAATATTTTGGGGAGGGGGGGGTCTGCTACTCCAGAAAAGTCGAGAAACACTGATGTGGGACACTGGATAGGTGCTAATGACAGAAAAGTGTGAAATTCGTGGCTAATGAGGATTGCTGTATCTGTCTCCAGTCAGCTGCACGCTGTTGTGCACGGTCGTCGCTATCCAGGGGTTAGTGTTCTGTCTGTCTTACATATTAACATTATCCGAATTTTTGTATGACTGCCAACTTTAAAACGACAAACGCCACAGAAAACAGGTTAAAACTTGACGGTTGCATGTCAGTTTGCAATGAACAAATGTTTTCCACCAAACTCTTAGAGAGAAACCTTCTTCATTTCCAACCCTCCTCTCTGCTCGTCTCTCATTTGGCTATCAAGATAATCTGTCTGTTTTGTACTTATATTATCTGTAAATAATAAATGAACAGTAATTAAAATTTCGCTTATTACGTGGTACTTTTCTCTGTTGAAAGACGGGGATTTATTGTAAAGGTTAGAAAATTTACCGAAGGAGAAAATTGGTACGTAAGTGTGCGATATAGGGATTTAAAGTTAACGCGAAAAGTAATTAAAGAGATGACTGTCAGTCTAAATATGGCGTCATTAATGATGTATGACGAAACGACGCACGAAAATTGAGAAGAAATATTGTTCCGAAAGTAAAATCTGGCGTAGGAGTTTGCTGCTTTTCTAAACGTGCAGGATGAAGAAATTAGTTTCAAATACGTGTCGCTGTGAGTTACACGCAAAAGAAGGAACTTCCTACCAATAGACTTTTCATGTAGTCGAAACTTCAGGTTCTCACGATTGCGAATTTAAAGATGGCCTCCTTCTGGTAGTATTTGCCGATGGTGGAGATAGTAAACACCTCTGCAACGCCGGTAAACTTTTATCAGACTACAAGGCGTTTTATCCCAGAAGACGTGTTAAAAGACGGGACACTTGGCTGATTTTTCGTTAATACGAACTCTCGTCGGAAAATTGAAACAAACTTTTTTCTCCCCTCACAGAACGGGTATAATTACAATCAGTTTGATGTTTACGTTGTAAGAGATACGAACAAAATTGTTATCGATTTCAGGTTTTTTGTTGGGGATTCAGCTACACAGGAAGTATTTCGGCCTATCATTTTCAGTTCTGCTTACATAAGGACTCACTCTTTTTATCCCTTTGTGCGTTTAATTATATTGTAAATTCGTACGGTATCTGCTCGTGTGGAATCCTATTAGTGATCCAAGACGAGAGATGTCAACAAAAGAGGCACTGCTGGTTTCCAATACCAGGGATTACTGTGTCCAAGCCTTCTGAGGTAGATCTCTAAGCTTCTTCGTGCCTCGTATAAAAAGCGGGTAACAATAGAGACTGTGGTAAACACCACGCAGCGCTCTCTCGCGTGGAAGTATCGAATTGAATCAGCGTCACACAGTTCTTCAAGGCAGGCCCAGTGCCCTATTTAGTAACATCGTTTCGCTTAGAGTTGCCTAATATTCAGTGTACAAATCATCATCATAGTAGTTTTTAGTGGTTAGGTGTAATAGGTCTATTTGGCTGTTTACAAGCTTATATGTAAATAAATGATGTTCATTGTTTCTGGATCCATTTATCCAGATAATAATTAAGACAGTTGTTTCCGAACATCTGGAAAAGAAACAGACCATTGCTTACTTTCGCAGAAGATAGAAGCGAAATAAGACAGTCTGAAAGGTATAAGATATATATATAAAACTGTCTCATAAATAGGTTCAACAGATGTTGGTTCAGTTCGCCGGTCGGATAAAAATTACATTCGCTAGACATTTCCTCCGCCTCGAGGAATTATTTTAAGCATAATATTAATAACGACTGTTGTGTACATTAGAGAGATAACTGCTGTTGGCAAATCTTAGTCCCTTGCATTTATCGAAATGATCTAAATCTAGCAGAGCGATAGATAGTTTGCATAGATGCGAGTGAAGACAGCCATTGTTATTTTAGCCCGACTTAAAAGCGTGTACGTTTATCATTAACAAAGGCCAACATACTCCAGTTACAAATTGATTGTTGTGTAAAGAGAGAGAAGATAAATAGCCGAAGGAAATTTTAACGAAAAGTTTAAAAAAATTGTTCACCCGTCTGTCGTCACGAATAAATCAACTCCACGCCTAACCTAACCTAACCTAACCTAACCTAACCTAACCTAACCTAACCTAACCTAACCCAACCTAACCTAACCTAACCTAACCTAACCTAACTTAACCCAACCCGACCCAACCCAACCTAACGTAACATTATTAACGGTGGCAGTGTCCATAGAGAATGTCTAGTCACTGCTGTAGCGAAGTCTGTACGCCCTCAACCTGACAGTGGCAGACAGTGACTATACTGCCTTCTCCTGTCTCTTGTGAATTCAGCTCGCTTGGCCTTTGTCCAGGTCGATACTACAGCAGTCGACTTTACATTAATTAGCTGAGAGGTGGAAAGAAATGGAGAAACTAATTTCGGTTTCGCTGCTATCACGTCTCTGGTCACACTCTTCTTCTGTTCTTCAGCTGCCCTGGACTCTGGGGATGGCTCCTAGTTGCCAATCTCGTATGCCGATCAGAGCATCTAATCCTAAGCCATTGTGTAGTCCTTTATTTTTCAAGAACGCCCTTTCTGAATGGACACTTGAAGTAAACAAGAGTGGAAGGTTAATCTGTAACCCATTACAGTTACGACTACGCGAATCCTCCGCATTGTGGGTCGATCCATGGTGAAGTAAACATTGAATTTGGTATGGAATTCACCATGAACTAAATTTCGGAAGTGCTTGCTACTTTTCAGTTCAAAATATTTATAGAAATAAATGTGAGGTCACGCCTCTAGAGTCGTTTTACCAGTCCTCGCCGTAACAAGATCTTACGGAGACCATTTTTGTTAAAATGCTAAGGATAGTAATTATTAATTTTCATTTTACTGTCCCATTCCTGTGCATAAATTCCACTGCTAAGGTTCAAATGATACCAAATATGCCGTATATGTAATATATAACATTTTTGTACAGTTGCTATTTTATAATATTATGTTATGTTTAAACCATTGTATGTATCTCTTATTACCTTCATAAAAGTACACCCTTCTAGTGGTTAAAAAAATTAAAGAGTTAACTAGACCGTTGTTATGATGCTTTGAGCCTACAAATACAAATATGAAAACCAGATGTGTGAAAATGTTAATTACGCCGTCGATTTCAACAGACTCTGCTTGTAACTGCTGAACATGAAAATGCCTGCGGTCATGTTGTAATTGTCATTGAAGTTGTGTAGCTTATTAGGTTCTCAGAGTGGGTTAATTCCAAAGTTAGACGCAAACTGAGACATCAGTGTCCTCCCTTTGAATTTGCTGAATATGTACTCTGGGCGAAGAATATGGCCAGCAAGTGAGACGCTTATATAAGGCTGAACCACAGAAACTTGACGAGGTCATCAATGTGGAAAGCTAACACAATGTTATATCCTTTGTGTATGTAAAACATCTCTCTGCAAAACCCTTTAGTTATTTGACATCAGGAAATTAATTTGTTACGTTAGTTTACTTATGAAGACTCCATTTAGAAATGTCGGCTGTATGGAGTATCCCATAAATGCATCTGAAATAAAGAAGATTTTGGCTATGCTGAAAACTGAACAGAAATATTACACATGGCGCCTAAATTACTTATAGAGATAATGGACGTTTCCAAAACATACACTTGGAAAAGAAGAGTAACCATCAGTTTTCTTGTGACAAAATCTTTATCCTTGAATGTCCAGTAGTCACAAACAACTTAATGATTTCTGAAGTCGTTCCCCGTTGTTTTCAGTGCAGACTTCACCACTTAGTATTGAGGTCCGGTGAGCGGGGTGGTTACTCTTATTGAATTAGGGTTCTCCTGTGACCATGTGACCGGCAGTTTACAATTTCATGTCTGGTGAAACAAGCTTTATCCGTGGAAATAATCCCTGAAATAATGTTGAAATATCCCGACTACAAATTTGTACATATATGTTCTTTAATGTCAATTGAGCTCTGTCGAGCCATATTAACCGTATTAGTTTGGCTAATACTTTAAAAAAATAAATAAATAAGGTCTTATATCTTACTTTTGTGGTTCAGTGGTTCACGCACTGGAATACAGCAGAACTGATCAGGTATAATGCATCGTTAACCAGCTAGTTTAGGCTTACGCTTGTCTCGAACGTATTAACTTGATTTAAACTGTAATTTTTGTCATATGTGTTAAAAGGGATGGATGGAAACAAAGTAGAAAATATTATATATTGTAGTCAGTGTCTGATATGTCATGACCTACCCACACAAATACTTGTAAATTTCCATCAAACACGCATTCCTAGAAGGCGTCTTTAAGCTCTACCTGACGTAAACATGTGTTCAGTCCCCTCTGATATCCCTCAAATTTGTGGAACTTGTTAAAGAGTATTCTTGGTACTTATTTGACAATGGTAAATTTAAGTTCTTGCATATTGGCTTACTGTACACTATCTTGTTGCTGTGATACGGCCTTTAGCAATCCTCTGTGTGAAGCTCACAGATAATTGGAAATTACTGTACGACTAGAGAAATTTCTGTATTAAGGCCCTCTTGCTATTTATGTGGTGACGACAGGAGAGTATTTTCTTTAGAAACATTTGGGTTTAGAGACAATGCAAGTTTACTAAAGAAATTTCGAAGTTTCTAACTTTACAAGTTTACAGATATAACATGGATTCTATAAGACGAGGCTTTTCAAACTTCACCCTTTACCATAGAAAATATGATTACATAGTTTAGCAACGAAAACCCACAATTGTGTTAAACGATTTAATAGGAAATTACCCTTTGGCGATGTATCTTGCTTTTCGAAAAAGGGGTTACTACAAAACAAGCATATGTATACTTGAATCAAGATTTTAATTAAACTAAAATAGTTCACATTTTTAGACGTTTAAAAATAAGCAGTTACTATTTAGTTTAGATTATTTTGTCTTCAATCACTACCTTAAAACCTAATATCCGCACGTCCGTATATAATCAGTCTTGGTCGTTCGAAATTGTCGTCACATAGTCGCGTCCCAATTGATAAGAATCCGACTGTTCCAAAGCAAAAGTGACAATATTTCTTGTTCTTTTCATTACCAAAACAATTTCATTTGGGACAGATTCCTGTCATGGTACATGTTGTCACGTTCGCAACCTAATTTTGCAAAAATGCGTCACTTAGTTTTGCTGTGTTTATCTGTTCGTCTGTACGCATATAACAACTCGAGAACACGCTAACCTGATTTTCTCCGAAGTTTTACATTGAAGAGTTTACTAATATTTGTCTATACTTTTACGATTTTAATTGAATTCGGACGTCAATAGAGTACACTTTACTCGAAGACCTCCGTCGTTTTCTTTTTTCGGATGTGACTCGATGGAGAATCCCCAACATGGGAACTCCCCCGGGCAATCAGAAATGAGAAATTTTGTCGTACGTGTCATTAGGCTTTGCATTTATGTCCTTGTGTGTTTGTTACAGATCCCACAATGAACGTCTTTCGAAAATAAAAATTTAAATGATTTCCGTTGCCAGCTGTGACTTGGTTATAATGTGCAAATATTGAAAACAGATCACGATCGCTTAGAATCTGGTTCACAATAAATGCATGAAAAACTTCAAGTGCCTCATTTAGCCGTATAATTCAAAGTAATTTGATTTTGTCCGTCTCCGCCCCGGTTGGGCGAAAAGAACCGGTTGCAGTTTTACCAGTTCTGTCTACTCCAGGGTGGGTTTTTTTTTTTTGCCTTTATTTACTGATGTCTACGGCAGAACGTTAAATCGACAGCACACAGCCACTTTGACTGTAGCTTGATTGAATCGGTCATTTGCTGCAAACTCTCATGAGTCCACAAAACTCACTTTGGAGATGACTAAAAAAATCATTCTAGCAGACACACTATTTAATTTACACTTCATTTATTTATTCTTTAACGAATAATTGGCAAGTATCTAACTTTTCAATACAGCTATAGTTCACTAATGTCTTTTGCATGTAGAATTATTGACTGAAGTTATTTTTGGACTCGTGTTGTTTAAGGAAGTACGTAATAAAGAAGGAACATTGCATGGCTTACGTGGTTGTGTCTTTTATCACTGCTCGGCTGACCTATTTAAGTCGGTGTGGGTTTCAGATATTTCTTTATATTAAGAACTAAAGCAAAACCCAGCGGTAAAATAAAATGAGACCTGGACTCGTGTCTTTTCGTACGAGGAAACGAATTACACAACAGGTTGCCCACGCCCTCTAAAGGTTTCTATTGATGTGATTCTTATAGAAAATTATTACTTTGCCCCCTGGTGATTGCCGTAGTAGCAATAGCGAAATTTTTGTTAAGAACTGGACTCGTGGTTCTGCAAATTACCGATTCAGCTCTGTGTTTGGTAACTCAAATAGAAGACTGCAGAGTAATGTTTGGTGTTTGTTTCAGAAACTGTGGTTTCAGCATATTTGGCCTTGCCTGCAGCAGGAGATGAAGACCCAGGAAGTGCTGGCAGCCGTCTTGCAGCCGATCATATTCCTCGTGCAGGAGTGCACGATTGAGGAGTACGAATCTGCCATCTTGCCCTCGTTCCGGTAGGTGACTCGACCCTCTTGTACAGTGGACGGAAAATAACTCCTGAGTTTGAGCTACGTCGCAGAAACTGAGGAAGGGATGAGATAGAAAGAGCTAGGTGGTACTCGACGGCAAAGAGTCAGTCTCAGCGCAAAGAATGTAACTGGAAACATTTCTTACCCTGAAGATTTCTGTCTTCATACTCACCGCTGTGAAAACCTCAAATCTTACATTTCTTACCGTGTTAATTTCGACACAATTGGTAGCATTCTTATAAACTAGGTTTTATATTGTATTTTGTGAACCAAAGGTTCTGTGTAACCCTAGCAGTGCAGACATCCCTTAACCCGCGCGCTGCTTCTACGATCTAAAGGTAATTTAACATCCGATAACGTAAAAGGAAGAACTGGGTTATCTCTCCGTTCGTATTATCGCTTAACTGTCATCCCCTCCCTGCCACGTGTCTATTTGTAACTGTCAATGAAGCTCGGAGTTATTTTGCTTCGGCAATTCCGTTTGCATTGTAAGAAGAATGAGTCGTGACAAAGCAGGTTAACAGAGTGGTGACGTGTTCCCCCCCCCCCCCATCGAAATCTCGGTTGCAGCACAGACTATTCTGAACAAAAATGTTCCTGGCTTTCCTCAGTCTATTCTGGGGAATTTAAATATTCGTACTGTACATCTTGCTCAGATTCACTCTTTTGAATCTTTCAGTTAACAGTAAATTATTTTTTGTTACTGTTTTAAGCTTAATTATATCAATATCTGATAAAGCATCTTTAAATAACGTAAATATGAACCGAAACTGGATTAAAAACTTACGACACGTACCCTGCCCCATATGTAGTTACTAAAGTGGCTGGCGAAGTTCTCGAATACCGATGTTCGGATCCCGGCCAAGGCGATTTTCCATTGCCGACACTCTAGACCGGACCCTTAATTTTCCCAGCCTCCTGTCCGTGTTCTCATTTTCCAGGGTTACAGCGGTCGGAGCGTGACACTTATCACTCAGTACGTACGTAATGGTTCGGTTTATTAAAATGTACTTATTTCATTATTTGAATATATGTATGGATAGTCGACCTTGCATTACCCATATTCGATTTTATGACGTACCTGGCAACCAGGAATACTTTCTTCCGCTCACATTTCATTATCTCGAAATATTCGTAAGGAAATCACAAGCCACGTGACTACGATGTGACAGTTTCTTAGAAAAGTATCGTTTCGTATAATACTAGAGATATAGAGTGAGAATTTAAAATTATTTTAAAGTGAAAAACATTGTCTGTTATAGCAGCAAGGCGTCTGGTTTTAGACGAGGGCTTTTATATTTGCTTTCCTCTCCTTGTCAACGCGAATTTATGTAACAGGTTGAATGCATTTTGTTAGTGGGTAAGATGTTTCCAGCCTTAAACCATTTAAAACAGAATAAAAGCATGTTGTGTCATTTATGTTGAGATAAAAAAAGCATTTTAAGTCGTGGCTTCAGGATTTAATAACACGAAACGCTTGCAGATAATTAAAACATACACAAAAATGGTAAAATATTAATATAATGAAGAATAACACAGATTTTAATTTGAAAGCCAGGCAAAAGTTACCCCAAAATATGTGCAGTTGGAAATGAAAGAATGTGTAAGACATATACATCACGAATTCAAAATTTGCTACATTTGACTTATACTTTCAAAACGTTTTCATATTTGTGTTACGATGATCAAGAACAACATATTTAAATAAATTTCACGAGTAGCTTACGAATACATTTTTTCTTAAAGTATACACGAGGACACGAAGTAATTTTTAGTTTGTATTTTTTTCTTTATTTTGGGGGATATATATAATTAGATTCGATCTTTGCTCATAATGAACGTTGTATTTAATAAAAATTAACGAAAACTTTATTCTCCCAATTTTATACTACATTATTCCTGTATACCTCAACTACGATATTCTATCGATATTCTTTCGATAATTTTAATGCTAAAACAATCAAGGAATGTAGTTATACGATCACCCATTATGAGTTTGTATTGTCCATTCTGGACAAAAGGACGCTTAAAAATAAAGAATACGTTTATTTTTATATAGATAGATCCATTCACACTTCAAACTGCACACGACTAGCCTTTTATGTGTTTGTTCGCGTGCATCAGCAAATGCATTAGAGCGCAAATTGAATCCAGTTGACCTCTGATAGAAGGGTTAATAGCTGTCGGATAAATCAAAAGACTGAGCTGCTTTAGAACAATAACCCTGTGAAATGCATTCATAGTAAATGCTGTTTAATATATCCATATAGACTACAATTTGAATTAACAAAAGTGTATAATGAGAAAACAGTATTCAGTGGGCTTAATACTTCTCGATTTAGGCACCCAAAAATATTAAATAAACAGCACTTGGTCTACGCAGTATTCTCTCACCCCGCGTTACGTCACGTCACGTTTCTAGGCCTCAGTGTTTTGTCATCAAATCGCCTGAAATATGCGACGTTGGTGTAGAATGTTTGGTGTTTATATTAAGATCGTCAAATCTGTAGACCTTGGCATATTGCTAAGCTAAGTTTCAGTTTTCATGAAAACGTAGTCAGCAGTGGAGCGAGCATAGGCGTAATATTTCTTGTTGTTTCACTGAGATTGTAGCAAGAAACTCTTCATACAGATTTCCGTCGTTTTTCATGCTTCAGAGATTTTTATTTGTGTTATTGAATTGGTTATTTCAGTTTACTTTTTGTATATATTAAATGAAAGCGTATATATTTACGAATAAAAATAAAAATAAATATAGTCACAACGCTATATACTTTTCCGTTATTGCAGGAGAGATCGTTGCTATGTTTTATAATTGGTCTTTACGTCGAAGAAAGCGAATTTCTCTCCTTCTCTCGGTTTCAATGGAATCTGCTCATTGATTGTTACATTGATGCTGCATATTGTGTCTTCCTGTTTGTTATAAGGGCTCTGGATCCCGAGGGAGACAGGGATTCTTAGAAAGCCAACAAACTATTTCAAGATTCGTTTCAGAAAAATGTTAACCTATTATCAGGGTACAGGAGAAAGGAACAAAGTGTTCACGTTCCATTTCGACGAAATTACAAGAGACTGGAAAACATCCGATGAAGATTCTACGCTTTATTTTTCGTCTTGAAGTATTAGGGTAATTAAAGGGCGGTTTAAATTGGTTCTTAAATGTAGCATCCGTGGAAACAGAATTTGAACAGAATGTACAGTACGGCAGGATAAAATTTCTGGTCGAGAAATGTCACTCAAAACTGCTTACGACATAATTAAAATAATAATAATAACAAAAAGTTTTTTTCAAGAGAAAAGTGTGAACAAGACTTAGCAAAGTCACTGCTTAAGTTTTTGGAGCCAAATAATATTTATGAATGTAGTTCATACCGCCAAATACACACTTTTCCGTTACCAAGATCAGTTTGTTAATGTTGTTTCAGGAATAATACCTGTCTACAATGAAAATCAGATTGTAAAATTACCACTGGGCTTTAAAGCCTTAAATGGTAGCCAATGGATACCTTTCTTAAAACCACAAAAAATTGTGTTCCCTAACAAGAGAATCTAACTTACATTTGTTTGAATTCTTTACGCATGACGTCAGTTATTTTAGTTAGGTATTTAGTTAACTAACTAACTAGATGGCTTACCGAACCCGAAGGTTCATCACCGAATTAACCAAAGCCCTCCACCGGACCCTGTCCTGTGCCAACAAAATCCAGTCTCCTTCAACTCCTATCTCCCATAGATCCCGCCTTACATTATCCTCCCATCTACGTCTAGGTCTCCCCAGCGGTTTCTTCCCCTCAGTCTTCCTAACCAACACCCGGAGCACACCTCTTGTCCCATCCATGCGCGCTACATGCCCCGCCCAAAGTATTTAGTTATGATATTGATACGACTGTATAGAAAACAGATTCTGTCACTCGAAGTACATTTTATTAACTGTAATCTGAAGCAAAATTACATATAATTTAAAATGTTTCGAGACTTCATATCATAGAGTAATGTTATAATTGTTTATTAAAAAGTGTTAATAAAGTTGATGAAACACGTGTGAGAAATAAGTGTTTTTACTGATACAATTATAGACAATTGAAAGAAGATAAGATATATATCTTGGTAGTGTGTATTTTTTTTTACGTATTATTTGAACCTCGTGTTAATACTCAGGAGTCAGCAGGCGAAAGTAGTATTTTGTTGTATGATCTGAAGCTTTCACGGCGGCTACGTATAATAAATTCTTCCGGGATGAATTTGTTATAGTATTTTGTTGTCCTTACTTCGTAATACGAAAGATCACTTCTTAAGATCAGGGCTCGGGAGACAGGCTTATACGTATTACTTGATCGACTACGGTTTATACACTCAAAAACAACCATAATAGGATGAATGAAATGAACATCCAATTGGTTGGTTGGTTGGTTAATTAGCTATAACTGACGTAACTCGGAAGTTGTGTTAACTTTGTAAGACTTGAGGTTCTCACATTGGTGAGTATGAAGATTTCTGTCTTCTGGGTTATTGCGCTGTGTGTTAACTTTGCATTTAAGAATGATGACAATGTCTTTTCAAACTGGTATCGAATAGGAGACCAGCGTTTTGTCATTTATTATTATTATTATTATTATTATTATTATTATTTAGTGTTCTGTCTGACGACAGGTCCATATGAACAGGATCCTTCCATCCTTTTCTCGGACTGGGACCTGTTCATATACGTTCTTGGCAGATGATCCAGAAGTGGTTTGCCATTGCCTTCTTCTGTGTGTGAATGGAGTAATTGTTGGGATGCCACGGAGAAACCGGGGAAGCCCCCGGAGGAAAACTCCGTGTTGCCTAGACCACGGCCTTGCCCAACACAAGTTATAAATTCGGGCACCGCCGGGAATCGAACCCGAGACCCCAGGATTACAATCATGTAGGACTATATAATTTCACTCCGTAATCGTCGTGTTTAAAGTGTAGGTGGATTCTAACGATGACCTTTACGCTTCAGTGGACTTTCAGCCTGGGTGTAAATTTTCCCAGACAGCCAATGAACAGCTCTATTTATACATTCTGGATGTGTGGATAGGATAAATGTACTCCTCACTCTCACCGGTTGTGGGACGCGACGCCTGGTAGTGGGCAACCCGCCCGTCTGCTGTTTATTCCTCGTTGGTGCAGAACCTTTTGAAGAGTTCACTACTCCTCTGGTGACAAATTTTACCGTCTTTTATGCTATCGAAGATTCAGTGTCGTATTTAAAACAGCCTTTCACCGGGCTCTGCTCTGAGTTAAATTAGTTTGTTTTTTCGAAATGTAGAAGAAAATTATATTTTTATGAGGTTCTCGCGGCGCTGGAAACGTCGATTGTAGTCTTGCTTCCTGTTACGCCATGTTTTCTCGGAGATGATTACCAACATTTAACAGGAATTCATCACAGATGGAGATGAGACGATACTTCCTTGGACTCAAATAATTTGAAATAATATTTTAAACAGGTTCTTAAATTTTGAAAACATGTATTTCTGAAACAATTTTTTCAGCTGTTCAAGGACTTAACTCATCTGAGTCGGTCAATCGGAAGATTGTATTTTAAGAACATTTAAGTACTAGGAACGACCCGTTCTTCAAGTGCCTGAGCACTGTGGGTCCCAACTTTTCGTTGGCTTGATCTATAGACATTCAGTAGGACTCCTTGGACGAGGGATCGGCCCGTCGCAAGGCCTCTACCTGTAGACAGGACAACACGACACAGAAAAACGCGGACAGACATCCATGGCTTGAGTGGGATTCGAACCCACGGTCCCAGCGACCAAGCGGTCACTGTGGACCCCACGTTTAAGTAGGAGTCATTAAAGTTTGTTTTCCTGTTGGCTTTAACTTATATTGTCCTGTACCTCGTCCTTTTGGTTTTGATGTCCTCCTTCGCAAGTTATTCGTAATGTGTTCTTCACGTGATAATTTTTTACACGTCTACAAAGGACGTGTTTAAAGAAACCCAATCATAGTTTTCAGAATTCTCGTTGGCATTGGCCAATCGTAAGCTACATTCTTACTGAAATCTTAAAGTTGCAGGGTATAAGGAAAGATTTTTGAGAAAGATCGGGGCTTCTCATTGTCTTTTCAATTTCTCTACCAAACGCAACTTTCTTCCGTCTAGTTCCGATGAAGTTTTGATGTATATTCGCGTCTAGAAGTAGGAACCCAAAATTGGTAATTGTCGGTCGGTAATGCTTTAATATTTGCTAATTTAAATATAAAACTTTGCTTCATACGATAAGAAATTAATCAAGACGCCCCGTGAAATTATCAAGGCTATGAGTAGCTCCAGCTCTGTACCACTGCAAAGAAGATTGACGGTAAATGTAAATAATTATGTCCTAAATATTGATTATCAGGATGGTCTAATCAAATAGAATGAGCTGGCCGGACATGTAGCATGGATGATGGAGATCACAAATTCGTGTGTCATTTTAGTTGGAAAACAAATGGTAGGATAATATTAAAATGGATGCTAAGAAAATCTAATCGAAGGGTGTGGACCGAGTTCATCTTTCGTAGGATAGGGTTTGGGTTCCATTAAAAACGAGGCATTTCTTATCTAGATAAGAAATTATCAGGTTGTCAACAAGGACATGCATTTAGGTCATTGGGTCATGAATTATTCGCCTTATCAAAGTCTACCAAATAACATTATTATATTTTATATTATGTTTTGTCTAAAAATCATGCATATTTAATACTGATCACGCATGATTAATACTCTGCTATGTTTCCATTAGTAAATTAATCATAAATGACTTTGCGTCATTACTTTTGCTGTGTTGATCACACACAACTGTTTGTCCTCGTGCATTCCAGGAATGTGTTCTCCATCCCAAAATCGATCCAGGCGACGGTTACGTTGTTGGAGAATCTCCATGTGATTTTGGAGAAGACACCTCGTGACGACATCAGGTCGGAGGTCCTGCCCATGTTGTACAACGCTTTTGAAAGCACTACGATACAGGTCCAGGTACGTTGTATCTACGTTTTCCCTCGATACTACCATCAGTTTTACTTTCCATAACCGTTCTGTTTCAATTCAACAATTCACTGCTTTGTTAGTATCAATTAATTAACATTGTAAGGCTTAAAACTTCCACGGCTAGCGGATGCTATGAACGCCTCTTGGACGATCAGCCGGATCGGTACTGAGTTAAAAACTAATGTTTCGAAGATCCACTCTGCCTCCATCATCAGGGACACTGACCGTGATGTATCCCTTACGTATCTCCTTTCCTCCAAAACACGCCATTACAGAATAATATATCGAAACAAGTCCAGATACGTGTTACGTTAATTTGAACGTTCTTCGCGAGATCTTTTCCCATTTATATAATGTTCAAGCAAGAGTTAATCATTAGGCAATTGTCAAAGCATAGAATTTTTTTAGAAAATTACAAATACTGACTGAAACTTGTGTTATTTCGTTTGGTAAGACCCTCATGCGTGTATCTTAATTAGAACAGCATGAAAAATTTGTGAAATATATTAATTGTTTAACGTAAATATCCGATTTGTCGCAAGCTCTGTAAATTTAAAGGTAACATCCTGTAAAGTTGTCATTTTGGGGTTATGTTTCGACCAAATATCAAAGATGTGCACATGGTCTATTTGTAATGGTGTTTTCCCTTCAAGAAATTCACGAGTTCAACGATCTCCCTCAATTCCAGTTTCCCCCCGCGTTCACTCTTATCTCCATGTTTTGACCTAAGTATAAATGATCTCCCTTAATGCTCGTTACATTCGGTGACTTTACCCCTGTGGTTAGTTTATATCACTCGTTTACGTTGTAAAATAAGTCCCACATTGCACGGTTACATTTTATATTCAAAGTTTTAGAATGAATCCCTTGTGTTACACCGTTTCTTGCTAAAGATACCATAAAATGTGATTTGGTCTGGAGGGACGGATAAATTTTGTTCACATTTAAATATCCCAAGCGTGCAGAAGAAGTGACTAACACTATACAGACAAGACGGGACTAAGTCACTTCCTTACAGTGCTTATTAAATAACTCAAAATTCATTACAAAATTTTAACACAGGAAATCGAAATGGTGCGAAGTAAGTATTAAGGTTATCACGGCGACGAGCATGAAGATGGTTGTCTTCTGGGTTGTTGAGACTGTTAACTGACGTTTCACAGGTGCTTCCTGCGTCCATCATCAGGGCGGTCTCCCAGATGATGGAAGCAGCAAGCTCTCAAAAATTATAATAATCTTCCTGTTTGTGTAACCCAACCGAGAAAATTTTCGATATTTTGTGATTCGAAGATTAGGTACAGGACTGTCCAAAAATGCTACGATACGTTTATAACAGACGGCGAGTCGTAGAAATAAGTGGTATGTACAAATATCATCTTGGAGAGACAGCCCCGTGGAAAATATTGAATGGCATTTTGCTGGTAACAAAATAATGTTAAAAAAATCATTACAGCTGCGGTAATGAATAATTAGGAAAGATGAAAGTTCTTTTCTTCAATTGTTTAACCCCCCCCCCCAATTGTATTGTAGTGGTAAAGATGAAACAATGAACAAGGGACAAATCCCTTACATCATGTTTTGGCAGATACAGGGCATTATGGCTAAGACAGACGTATAGCAATTTAACATCCTGCAAATTACATGTTCGTTGGTACACGCATTCAGCTTTAGTCAGGAAATTTAATTAACTGGTTGTAGTTTCTGAGCCATGCTTCGCAGTCTAATCCCTGCGGTACTTAAGTTTTCGTCCTAGAGTTATAGAGACAAACTGACATTAATAGGCATCAGTAACAAAAATGTTAATAGACAGTAGATATGTATGTTTTTCACAATTACGAGCTACGTTTTATTTAAATATAAAATTCTTATGAATTATCACGGATTATGATTTCATATGTTGAAGATGTCTGTCTTCTGGGTTGTTGCGCCGTGAAAACCTCAAATCATATTTAGTACACACAATTTGCAGATGGCCGGGCGATAGCTCAGATGTTCAGGCACTGGCTTCCATCTTCAGAAACGTAATTTTTTTTTTAAATATAGACGATGGACAAAGACCAAATATCAGTTTTACATATCACAAAGCACCAACGTCAGAAACCCTCAGACTTCATGGATTAGACAGCCGCCCACTTCATTTCGCCAGATGTCCAAACGTCATGCCTCTTTCATTTATAAAATTTGATTTCAGACGGGTTTTAATTACACAAATCAGACAGTTTTAATGGGTTCCAAGCGATTTCACTTATAGAAAAGTAATTATGTTTTCGTGTGAAAAAGCACACAGTCAGTACGTACGATAACAACAGAAATAGCCCTGTTTAGTCATGTCGATTGTGTGGTTACTCGTGCTCTTTTGATCCATTTCTAATTATATGTAACAGACGTTGCAGAAGAAGTTTATCGAGAGCAAATAATGTCCCAGTGCCCGTGTACTACGATGTACCCACTGCTGGATATATTAAAGATCGTTTCGTGAAGATAACGTACACGTTTGTTAGAGTGTCTCTCATCTTTTATTTTACCTATCTCTTTGTTTGTATTTATGTACATCCATCAGTCAGCTATTGTATCGAGCTGTCTACTTATCTGTTTGTTTCTACTTATGTCTCTTTAGATCCAAGCATTCACCCAATACGTAGACATCCTGATGAGTTAGGTAATCTACACATTTAGTAGTATTTTAGGATTCTGTAACTATGACATGAAAACTGCCATTTGCTTAACATGAATCTCGACGTTAAAAAATATTTTCTTCGTTTTTAAGCTATTTTGAAACAAGAATATGCAAAGGAAAATACGCCATTACGTGTCTGTAAGTGTTTTTATAACAACTCGTGAGTTCTGATCGTATTTTTCGTAATATTTTATTTCATGGATTTTTATATCAATCTGTTGACACATTTCAATTTTTTTGTAAAAAACTTAACATTTATAACGGACAATTTGCGTGCATTTTACGTACATTTTCAGAAACGGAAGTAACTCTGTTGGGAATCCCTTGTTTATCTTGGATACTTGAGGGAATCTCCAGATAGCCATACAAATATTACGTCCGTCACTAATAATGCCGTTCGCGTGCACTGCATAACATGTATCTATACGTTGTCTCTCTTGTTTAGTTCGAAAATTAATTACTTACACTACGATCAATTTCACATTCCAAAGCTAATTTTAATCTCGCTTACCTGTCAGTTTAAATAATATATACCATTCACAAGCGATTTTCGTTGTTGTATTCAATTCGTCAAAAAATATTAGGTTAGTGCCCTAAATTAGGTTACTTCCAGTTTAGTGTTTATTAGTACAAGCAGTCAATACTAGGAATATATAATATGATCTGTTAAAAATTTGTTAAATAAACTATACATGAGTAATCCTGTCAGTCGAATCACAATAAAATTCCTATTAATATTAAAATATTACCATAATTAACATTTAAATATTTAAAATATATTAAAATATATTAAATGATATTCTCTAACGAAATGTTCGATTTACATTAGAACAGTTCAGTTCAGTTCTAAAAGAACTGAAACATGTCGTGTAAAAAGTGATGTTCTAATGTAAATCGAACATTTCGATAGAGAATATCATTTAATATATTTTAATATATTTTATATGTTAATTATGGTAATATTTTAATATTTAATAGGAATTTTATTGTGATTCGACTAACAGGATTAAACAAATATATATTTATCACAATATGACGCAACTTTATTATCTTATACATGAGTAAATAAATTAACTTTAGCTTTAAATCATTATTCGTTACAGTAGTCATCACTAAATCGCATGCTTCAAAATCACAGACAAATCATACGTCATTACAACACGAGCAGTGGATCCCAAACGAGTGAAGACAGCTTAGACCTCACAGTGTAGCAAAGATAGCAACGCTGTGCGGTTGGCTTTGAGAATCGCGGTAAAGGGCGGGAGAATCCTTCCGTGGCCTTGAGGAATCCAGTTTCGTGACGACTGCTATGGTTATTTTGTCTGCTTGTAAAGATAGTTGTTTGTTGTACCGGTAGAGCGCAGCATTGGTTGCGGTAACGAACGTGTCCGAGTACCTGGACGAGACGGCTATCCGACGCATGGTGCTCCCAAAGATGAAGACTGTGTATGAGAAGAACGTGGCCGACCTGAAAATCGTACTGAACGTCCTCTCGTGCGTGGAGAAGACCCTGGATCGCCTTGACAAGGCGCAGATCATTGACGAGGTTCTCCCGCTGCTCTGGGACGTGAGGCTGCAGGACCCAGAGATCACGCTCAGGGTTGTAAGTAAGTGCCTCTCTCTCTCTATCTCTCTCTTTCGCCAACACCTCAGGGTTCTGAAGGACTCCTATGTTGTTTGAATGACTTATTTTCTCACTTCTGTAGGACTCAGAGATTTGCCCCGGCGTGTAAGTGGCTCTCGAGAAGATAGAAATCTTCATAATCATCGCCCTGATGACGGAGGCAGTATGACCTCCGAAACGTTGGTAAACATCGATCAGACTACACAGCGCAACAACCCAGAAGACAGAAATCTTCATCGCCCTGATGATGGAGGCAGTATGACCCCTGAAACGTTGGTTATCATCGACCATACTACAAATCGCAACAACCGAGAAGATAGAAATCTTCATAATCATCGCCCTGATGACGGAGGCAGTATGACCTCCGAAACGTTGGTAAACATCGATCAGACTACACAGCGCAACAACCCAGAAGACAGAAATCTTCATCGCCCTGATGATGGAGGCAGTATGACCCCTGAAACGTTGGTTATCATCGACCATACTACAAATCGCAACAACCGAGAAGATAGAAATCTTCATAATCATCGCCCTGATGACGGAGGCAGTATGACCTCCGAAACGTTGGTAAACATCAACCAGATTACACGGCGCAACAACCCAGAAGACAGAAATCTTCAGTAATCTCACTTTCTATGGAAAGTAGCTTCCAAAGGATTAATTTTTTGTTTCATGTTTTTCTTTTCTTTCTTTCTTTCTTTCTTTCTTTCTTTCTTTCTTTCAGCCATCCTCCCACCGTTTGGATATACATTTCTCTACCCTCTTTGTCATATGTCTTTCTTTCCTCCTTCGTTTGTTCGCTTCTCTTGTCTACCCTCTTTGTCATATGTCTTTCTTCTCTCCTTCGTTTGTTCGCTTCTCTCCCTGTGCCACGTTTTTATAAATCTCGTGTAAAGGAGAAGAATAGCTAAAAATGTTCCAAGCTGGATCAGCGAAGTCGCCAGATGTCATGAGGCTGTGACGTTGGAGTGCAGATCCTCGTATTGTGCACACAATTTCTCACGGCGAAAGGTAAATAAATACGTCCAATCAGTTCTGTTGAGGATGTTGACTTCTCCAGAAATAGCATCCAAGTGGGAGTACAATTTCGTGTTAATCTTGTTGATTAAGAACCCAGTCAGCCGAGTGTAATTAGATGAATACCAAATTCCAGTGCTCAGGTTACACACTACTGATTATGTTACGGTGGGTTTCGGCGGTTAATGAAATCATTTCCATCAAGTAGGTTTTATGGGTTCTGTCGAGAACTTCTTGTTAATATTTAATGTGTGAAATGAAAGATTATCGGCTGATGTGTTGTTCAAGGAAAGGCGGATTAATTATGCACACTTTGGGGGCAATTTGTAGTCTAGCAAATCATACCAGTTTTACTTACTGGACGTCTCAGAATATACTGAGGAGAATTTCTACCGGGCAATATTATCCTTCCTTCCTCTACGTGTGATGTTACAGTCTGTATGACGTCTACTAATGTCTTGGTACCCTTAACGGTTTAATGCCTAGTGGTAACTGTATTTACCACCTCTTTCAAAACTAAGTAACTGTGAATTTTAAACTGAAAGGTTTTGTACAATTATTATTTCCTATTGTTAACCAGTTGATCTACTTAATGATGAAGTGTTATGTTTTCTTTGAGGTGCGAACTGAAATATTATTCTGACGAATTTCGGTCTTAAAGATTTGATTGTTCCACCACGACGCAAGACGCTTTAAATTTTAAATTTACAATAGCCTCGAATTTTCAGTCACCCTAGTTTCTGCCTGTTTCGTGGTTAGGTTAGGTTCTCTTCTTTACACCCCACATCTTCCTTACGTTAGTAAATATTATTACAGCTTGATGAAAAGAGTAGACACAAGGGGGCATTGTACTCGTGCCTGTTGACACGGTTACCATAGAAACGACAATACAAGTTTTCGAAATCCAAATAAATTACGAGTTGGGTCTCGTGTAAATTGTTTAAGTCGGTGATAGGCAATTATAATAAAGATAAACTAAGAAAATGGAGTTTAATATAATATCCCCAAAATATTTTAAAGCAGTATGTGCACATTGTTCAGATTTAAAAAAATTATTACATTCAAAGCCAAAAATTTCTGTCAGGTCTGAGGCTAGCTCAACCAGGTGGCCCAACAGATGGATTTTCTGCCCTGTTCCCCCCCTTTTTATACCCGAATACGAAAGCAGAATTCAGTTTCCGAAATTTTGAGCGATGGACAATGCCTAAAATTAGATAATACATCTAATATTAGATGTATTATCTAGCTGTATTTTAACATCAATCAGTGGGTTATGGAAGGCAAGATCCATATATTCTAGAAGCATTAGATAAATATATTGCTGGAAGGATTAACAGATCCGATCTGTACATATGACGATATAAAAACAAATGTCCCTCAGGAATTTGAACCGCAGCCATTAACTTTTCGATTAATCAGACGCTCTAATTAGGAAATGTACGTACAGGGAGTGTATACAAAAAGTACCAATCGATATATACGTGAATAAAATATTAGCGAAGTATAACCGTTCATCCCCAGAACAGCAGATTGCTTTAAAGGAAAGTGTGTACGTAAGTTAGCCGAGTAACCGTACCTCTGTCCGGAAGCCACAAATGGCTCCTCAACGGTAATGCACATCGGCTGTTTGGAATCAGTAATGGAAATGTCGTGTGTTTTTGTGTGTATGTTTGGAAATGTAGCTTAGAACTGAAAGACACGTTCAGCCATGATGTGGATTTATGAACTATCATTTACGATCTTTATACTGGTCCTGTTGTATATCTGATTTCTCATGCAGAACAGAATTAGTGGTCTATAATTTACTACATTTGGACATGTTCCTCTGAAAACCTTTAGTTTTAAATATACAAAATTACAGCTTGTGAATATGGTAATGCTCCTTTGGGTTCCATAGAACTCGAGGAACTTTTATTGGCTAGCTGAGCAGATATTGGCTTCTGTAGACGGAATTTGTCATATGAAATTAATTTGTCATGTTTTTTTATTGATGTGGAACGTGGCCTCTCAAGCATACCACAGATTGTAGGCATTTGAGAACAGAGCTGAAGAGATTATTTGAGTTTAAGAGAGAGAAATTGAAAAAGAATGGAGAATTTTGCATTTTGAGGAGTTTTATAATTTTCGATCTCGGGCATATATTATTATGGTAATCAAATCGAGGAGGATAAGATTAACTGGGTATGTAGCACGTATAGGATAGTTGAGAAATGCATGTGTTTTAGTCAGAAAATCTGGGGGAAAGAGAACACTTTGGAGACCTAGACTTTGATGGAGGGGTGTTAAATATATCTTGAATAAGTTATGAGGATATCGACTGGTTTAAAGTGGTTCATATTAAGATTCAGTGGCAGGATCTTGTTTTGAAAATTTGGGTTTCTTAAAAGTCGGGCTACTCTTTTGAACAGTTTACCGAGTACTGTTCTCTAAAAGGTATTTTTTTTTCGGTGGAGTGTAGTTTAAGTTTAGTAGCGACTGACTTATGATATGGTAATCGGAACTGTAAGCCTCAAACTCAGTCACCGCTTGCTGGCGTTCAATTAATCGCCACCATAAAATCAAACTCGCCCTATATAAGGCTTCCAAAATGTTCCAACCAACACACATTCTCCCTGAAAAAGGCAGCTGCAGTGTTTGCCAGACCGTTAGCTAATACTCATTTCACCTCCAAATGTCAAAAGTTCACGCAAATTGAAATTGCGTTCTGACGGTGGCGAATATGGTAGCAAGAAATTTATGCGCGATTACAATGGAGCGTATTGTGGGGCATGGCAGAGTCTGCATTGAGAGTACAGAATTTATTAAAAAAATTTACAGACTAAATTTAATCTGTAAACATTCACGGCGTGTCAGATAAAAATACTAGTCTACAATGAGTAAGCACTTGTTAAAATCGCTGACTGCAGTACTCGGCCATCTTCCCGTCAGCAGTAATGACAGGCTCCTTATCTCGTTTCCTCACGTTACGTGTAAGAGCACCGAGGAAAAAAATATATGACGGCGCTCCTGCGCGACCGGAGCCATGGCTCCGGACGACTAACAGACCCTTCCTGGGCCCACATCAGCCCTTTCCCACACAATTGGTTATCGAACTGCGCTGAGGCGTGCTTCTGAATGCAGCCGGCAACCTTAACTGCAAAATAAATTTAACCAAGCACTATTTACACAATTGCTCAAAGTGGATATATATGAAGGCTTTGGCACGAGGAATTTTAAACCCCAGGGCGGCCGATATGTTTTGTAGGCCTGCATAATTTATATGTAATATTGTGTTACTCTGTGTGATTAAATATAGTTACCCAATATCTCATAAAACGTTGTATGAGTACTGACGATGGTGTACGACCTTAACCTAATATTTCGAACAGTTCGTAGTGTAGGATTTTAGGTTCTCATGGCTGCTAGTAAGGAGGTGGTTATCCCTTTGAGTAGCTGTTTCTGAAGCCTCTGGATTTTCAGCTCGTGAATGCTAACTTATGAAGATTACTTATAAATAGGATAGACGTGCTAGTAAGGACCTTCAGCAAAATAGACGTCGGTACATCATGATATCCAAAATTATCAAATAATACTTTGTTCCTACCTCAAAGAAAACACCACGAGTTACCATTACACATCGATTCGTTGAAATAATTCAGGGAAAAATAATTATGTGTTAATTGGTCGTTAAATTCACTTAGCTCAATAATTTTCTATAAAAATCCCCATTTTCAATATTTATGAAAATCCTTTCAGCCGTTCTTGAGTTTTTACGTGCAGACAGACATGCAATTTTGCTTTTAATAAGGGCTCCACAGATGCTGAAGTTTCCTTCCTTTTATAAAATAAATTAATACGAGATAGCTTGAACTTACCTCCATTCAAATTATCAATTGTCTCTTTTTTTCTCTTCAAAATTTGGGATAAAGGCGTCATTATCTACTCGGGCACATTAACCTAGGTTTCGCTTGAGTTGGGTTAGTTTAACGACATAACCACAGTAGGTGATGCACAGTTGGTTTATAATACAGAATGTCCACGAAAGAGCACTGGAGGTTTAGTTATAAATATATATTCACTGCTTTGATATAAAAATATCTTATTAACAAAACTAGAAAATCTCCCCAAGTTTTAGTGGCATTTATTTCAATTCAATGTGAACACCATCGGCGGTCCTACAGAGGTCGAGACGAAATTCAACTTTACCCTACGCCAAAGATAACACATCCACAGACACCGCATTGCAGTCTGCAAACGACTTACGTTTTTAAAAATTACTTGTTTCTTCAAACTGGATAGATCTGACCACCGTTTTATTTTCGACGAAGTTCGAGAGCACGTATCTTTGTTACGTGCGAGATGCGTAGCGAGCGTTATTGGTGTTGAAGTACTGCGAAGTAGGGTGAGAAATCAATACTGGTAGTCTTTCACATAGACGTCAATGCATTGATCATATAAACATAAAAACCAAGCTGAATTAGCTCCTCGCGAGTGCGTTTCACAAATGTTTGTTTTTATGTGAATTCCGACAGTGAATGCGTAATCGCTTGCCATCGATGATACGTACGATCGTTGACGATCGATACACGGAAACGTACCCATGCGACATCTTCAGGCTGTCAGTGGAAATAATGCGTAAACACTTTCGTCCCATCGACATACCTCGTACGCGCGTATGTGACTGGAATACTTTAAAATAGTTTTTAGAATAACCCTGAAAGTAATTCATTAATTAACTGGAATCATACGATATTCCAGGCACAGGAAAATTTTCGCTTTGGAGCTATAATATTATATGAATATACGGTATCACCATGTGTTCTGCGTCACTTATTGTAGGAATCCAGGAGATTTGTATGATAAATGACCTTATGACAATTATTTTCTGTGATATGACTTCCATATCATATTTTAATAAATTTCTTACGTGGAGATTTTGTTGTAGAATGCGTGTAACTCTGTCACACCTCAAGATCTGTTAAAGCTCAAATGCTAATGTTTTAACATTGCCCATAATTAACATAAACTCGCCTGTAAACTTATTTTCTGAAGACAGAGTTCTAAAGCGTGTTTAGTTTCGCATTAAATTGTAACAACTTGGCCTTTTTCTTGTTCTTATATGAGAAAAATGTTGTCGTTACAACATCGTTGATTTATAGTATTCGGCTGGTCGTCTTTTCTGCTGTATTCATATTATATTTCCTTTACTCCATTAATCTCTTCAGGTCTATAACTGACCTTTCTTCAACGCGGTTTCCGTTATACGCTTGGAATTAAATCCTAACTATTATCTGCCGAAATCGTAATGTTCGATTATACGCGGTCTGCCAGACACGCTGTTCTAGCATACTAAAACACCAGTGCTGTTTAAATAGATAATTTACCCACTCCTGTTCGTGTTTAAAATTTGATGACCAAAGTGCCTTTTCCGCTCTGAACTCTCAGTAGTCGCTGTGATTTGTTTCAGTGGAAACGGGAAGTTCCTCGTTAAGACATTTCCAGTTTACTGTTAAATGTTTCCATACTTAAATGTTATTTTTTCAGAATGCAATATTAGAAATTTTTGATTTTATATAAAAAAAGATAGTGGTAACCAAGGATGTACTATCCTTGGTTACCAGGCTGAGCCGAACTTCCGGGATTTAGTTTCCGGTACGAACAAGAGGTTATGTCTTAGCTGCTGCATGCAGACAGTCTGTGGGTCCTACTGTCTCCTGTCCAAAGTATGCGGTAAGTGGAATGTGGCTTATTTTCCGGTGATAAGAGGGACGGGGCTTGAATCTAACAACTGGCCTCTAACTGATGTCGAGTTCGATAATTAGTGGAGCTGTATTTCGACTCCCTCTTACATTTTCATAATGTGATACTTAATAAGCTCCCGGGACAACTCTGCATTCGTTTACGAAGGAAACTAGCAATTTGACTTCAGCACCATCTATACATTACACCTTTGAAAATCATTAGTTAAGAATAAGGTAGGTCGAGCTTTTCCTGACGTCTTATTTGCACTGTAGAATATAATTTGCTTGACAAGGGAAAAGTAGATCCCAATTAAGCGTTCGTCACTTCCGGAGACCTCACTCGATCACCAGGTAGTTCGTCTCCTTTGCCAATTAGAGCAGGTTACTGTGTGTTGAAACTATCGGAGATGAAATGGAAGACGAGGGAACTCAAGTGACAAATTCAAATGAGCATCCAAATGTCAATTCAGAATCTGTCATCTTCTGGTGTTCTTTCTAAAGGATGAATATTAAAATAAATAGAGTTATACCAGGTGATTCAAAAAGGACTTTACAACTTTGAAAGTGTATAGAAATTTATTCAGAAGGCTTACAGAATCGGTTGAGGTGTCATTTTGTAGCAAAACAAATCAAGTTTGACTCACGTTGAGTTGCAGAAGTGACACCGGATATGCTGGATCGTATTTGGCAAGAAATTGATTTCAGGTGGGATGTCTTCAGTATCACCAATGGCAATCACATCGAACCAAAATGACTGTTTGAGGTAGAACGTGATTTGATTTGCTACAAAATGACACCTCAACCAATTCTGTAAGACTTCTGAATAAATTTCTATATACTTTCAAAGTTGTAAAGTCCTTTTTGAATCACCCTGTATAAACTTGCCTTTTGTTTCATACGAATGCAAAAATTTATCTTTCACTTTGAGACGATGAGATTAACTTTACCCAAGACCCATTTATCTAATGAGCAAAGTGATGTATGATTTGAGGTTTTCACAACGGTGTCTGTCTTCTGGGTTGTTGCGCCGTGTAGTCTGGTAGATTTCCACCAACGTTTCAGAGGTCCATGCTGCCTCCGTCATCAGGGCGATTAATTCATCAGACAAAATATCCTGTTTGTATTTCAAACTTTCGTTCCTATGTGTTTAACCGTTAAATTTTACTGTTATTTTCTTAAAATCTTAATTTTTCCTTCTCCCAATATAATTCTTTATGTTTGAATTTACATCTGTTTGTCGATACTGAGTGTCGATATTGTCTCTGCAGATATCTACAGGCTGATGCTGAGTGATAAGAAGTACGGCTTGTCCGTGAACCTGATGGCAACTAGAGTAATGCCGTCACTGTTACCACAGACAGTGAATCCTTCCCTTAACCTAGAACAGTTCACAAACCTCATAGAGGTGCTACAAGAAATGCTGGACCACATAGACAGGTAGGTGATGTTCTGGAACGGGCAGTGATTGATGCCAGTGGTCCAGATAAAGTAAACTTTTCGTTGTGTTTATTTCATATATGACATGTACAAATAGTGGTCTGATGATGGCATAACAAATGCCAGAAGTTGAATATCTAGCGGTTAGAACGCTGGCCTTGTAATCCTGGGGTCTCGGGTTCGATTCCCGGCGGTGCCCGAATTTATAACTTGTGTTGGGCAAGGCCGTGGTCTAGGCAACACGGAGTTTTCCTCCGTGGCATCCCAACAATTATTCCATTCACACACAGAAGAAGGCAATTGCAAACCACTTCTGGATCATCTGCCAAGAACGTATATGAACAGGTCCCAGTCCGAGAAAAGGATGGAAGGATCCTGTTCATATGGACCTGTCGTCAGACAGAACACTAAATAAATATAAGAAAAACAAATAGTGGAATATCACAATCAAAATATAAAATTATGTTCGACTGACAGTAAAAAAATACCGTATTAGTATAGCACAACTGTATGTCACGAATATGGGTTAGAGGTTTCTTCATAATTTCATATCAGCCATTTCTGTCACGCCGATTTCTTGTTTTAATCATTCGTGATGCCTGATTAACGCTGGTCTTAATTGAGTTTTTGTATATCTGTAGACCTATTACAAAATTTATCTACCACGAGTATTTTAAACAATAAGTTTGTACTAATAATAAAACGTTTCAAAATGTGGGGTCGTTATCATGCGTTCTTTGTACGAAATGCATTGTGGGGACTTATTATGAGTTGGTCGTTTCTATGCCAACATGATTCAAAGCGAGAACCACTTGGCAGATTTGGATGTAATTTGATATGATGTGCCACTAGAGACTACTCCAAATTCTCAGCTTTTATTTCGGTAATTCAAGTGAAAAAATTAATTAATATTTACTTTTAAAAATACACGTGGACGTTGATTTGTTAATACAAATGCTGCAAAACGCTACAGTAATGGACTCTTTTTCTTGAGTCTTTTTTGTGTACTATTTTCGCTCTTATTCCTTTTGTTCACGAATTGTACTTCCTTCGTCTCAGTCTCCCTTCGTTTTAAATCACACAAGAATCTAATTTTCTGTTCTCAGAAAATAAGTTTATCGCCCTCTGAAGATGAAAATGTAAACGTGATTCCAACTCATATTGTTCGTTAAATTGATTTTCCTCTTACCGATTTTGTGAAAGGGGTGTTTAGTATGAATTTCTAACTGGGACAGCCCATTAAGTACAGGGTCTTGCGATCTACTGGACGACCAGGTTAGTATGCCCTTCTGTAAGCTTAAGGAAGTTACGTACTAAAAATTCAGAACATAAAAGAAATTGTATGCTGTATCGATTCCTGGCGATGCCCGAATTTATAACTTGTGTTGGGCAAGGCCGTGGTCTAGGCAACACGGAGTTTTCCTCCGGGGGCTTCCCCGGTTTCTCCGTGGCATCCCAACAATTACTCCATTCACACACAGAAGAAGGCAATGGCAAACCACTTCTGGATCATCTGCCAAGAACGTATATGAACAGGTCCCAGTCCGAGAAAAGGATGGAAGGATCCTGTTCATATGGCCCTGTCGTCAGACAGAAAACTAAATAATAATAATAATAATAATAATAATAAGCATTAAAAATCCGTAATTTATAATACAGGCAACTCTCGGTTTACGAACTTTACATTTACGAACATTCGCTATAACGAACGTCACTATTCATTAAAAATTTCTTAAAGTCGCCAATAGATAAGGTTCCTTATAAAACGAAATGCCAAATGTATAGTTAACATAATTGTAAGATTTAAATAAATAAACTTTTAAAAAATATATTTATTACAATATTTATCAGAAAATTATTATATTATAATTATACTGAACAGTTCTTGGTTAATAAAACTAATCTATACAGTAAAAAAAACGTTGGTTTACATGCCACGCCGCGTGGCGTACGTTACGTATCGTAAGAGCTCCGAAATGCAAGATACACGTAACGAACAACGTTCGTAAACTGAGAGTTGCCTGTAATTGTTTGTTTCTTTGTCGTTTAATTCTGCGTTTAAAAGTACAAAGTCTTGTATTATAATTCTGGCTGAAACTGTGTTCGAGTCTGCCCTGTCACTCTCGACTTGAAACAGGAATTATATCAGAGCATTGAAATGTCACGGGAGTGTTGCATGTGTGCACAGGAACCAGAGGAACAAGCTGAAACTCGATAATCTGTCCCTGCCGAGCCCCGAGCGCCACCGTCCGCTGAGGCACCAGTACAGCTCCGACAACATGCACGTTCCGCCGTTCAACATCCCTAACCTGCGCATCGAACAGCGCAAAACTTCCAGCGCAGAGGACATGGCCCGCAAGAACTCGGGAGGTGAGTGACGTTATACGTACATCTCACTGTTCGACGTCTTTCCCATGTGATCTGAGGCACAAGAGAGCTCCGTTGTATGGAAGAATACTGGGTAATATAAAGAGGGTAACGTTACAAATCAAGTGTTTCCATTCTCAAGTGTTTGCTACGGATTCGTCAATAGTGAAATTCTGCGTAGATTTTGTCGTAACAGTTCGCCAATCGTTGGGGATGCTAGATTTCTTTCTTCTCTCCCCTTACTATGGTAAGATCCCGCTTTTGTTGTGAAGTCAACATTGCCGTAAGATTTTATTACTCGTACAGCCCTTCGCGTACAAAAGTTAACACGCGTTCTTGTACGAAATACGTAACGAATTATAATGGTGAGATCGTGTCAATATGTCTGTCTCCGCGTGGTTCAAATTGGTGGATAGGCGAGGCATATATAGGCGATGAGAACTTCTTTAAAAAAAATTTGTTCCGAAGCCAGAAGGAAAGTACCATTCAAAGGACCAAGGTGTGAATATGAGGATAATATTAAAAATGATCTTAAGTAAATGTTTCTTAGAAAGAACAGGAAGAGGTTGTGGGATCCTTTAAACACGATAATGAACCATAGAAGGTTATTGAGAATGGAAGATTAACTTACCACAGGCGTATTCGACTAAATCTGTCTTTACAGTAGCACTAATCTAACTGCGAAACGTTTACCAAAACTTCAACATACACAGAACTAATTAAGACCTTTCATATGCTGGTAACTGGATGTTTATAAACGTTTATATTTGTTCACGTATTCTTTAAAACCTGATTAACAATTTACCATAATCCTTAAATTTTAAATTATTGTTATCGTAAAGAAAAGAGATATATTTTTTGTTTATGAACGTTAAATTTCGTTAACCTGTACCAGCGTGTAGTTTCATTGGGCATGATGTTGGTGTTGGAGTCCATATAAGCACGTATTAACATTAATCGACGTTTGTCTTATGCCTTATATGTTTCCCTCTTAAAATACTACGTTACAGGAATCGATACCGGTTTCATATTGGATGTAATGAATCGATGGTTGGGCGACCAGGGTCTGAATCCCGGTACTGGTACCCTAAAGTCTCTTAAATTTAAGGGTCCCAGTCCGAGAAAAGGATGGAAGGATGCTGTCCATATGGACCTGTCGTCAGACAGAACACTAAAAATAAATAAAATAACATGTGCACAGGGACAACTTTGCTCTTGTACGTTTTTGTCATAGTTTCTTTGTTTTCTTGTTAAATAAGGTGTCTCAAAATCATGAACACAAATTCAGCGAATGAAATCGAAGTATTTGGTAAATTAAAACTATTACGTACGTCAGCATTGGGACTTGGTGAAATTTTATTGGAACGCCTCATAATACGAGGAAGTTAGGTTGAGATAGAAGAATAATATTAAAATATGTCGCAGATTAATCGACTGTAATAAATAATTACTGAACTAAGATTTCTCTGGATAAAGTGTAATGGCGGTGATCGTCTTCCGGAATAGTAGATTATTTCTGACACGGTGATTGGTAGATTTTTTGATTATTTAATGACAATTTATCAACTCCTATATGCAGTGACACGATAGTTGTGTACGACATGTTAGGAGGAAGTGACTGTGGTCCTTTCTGAGGGACCATCCCATCGTTTTCCTGGAGACACTGAGGAAATTCCAGAAATATTAGTCATGATAACATGCCTCCAAGAACAAAATAAAGTCCAGGGACTTCGGAACATGAATCAAGAATTATATCTACTTAGACCCTGCGTTCTGTACGTGTCTGGATTAACTGGATAATTTCTGTTGTATATCGAAAGTTAATTTATGTTTTGCACAAATTAATGTTAGAATTTATAGTTACGTCTCCTATTTGCGTAAAAGCACGAGATACAGAAAAGTTTAAACATTTTAATTTACTTGTGTATTGTTAAATATTTAACGATTCCTGTAATGTAGAACTCTTTTTTGTTTAATGTTTTCTGAAGAGAAAAACGAGAGAAATTGTATTTTCTCGCATGATGATAAATTAAGTGTGATTGGAACAGCATCCTCCATTATCTTTCTTCTGCACTCCTGCTCGCTTGTGGTCTCCATATTAAAACCACGTCCCAAACCAGCTCCAGCTTTGCTTAAGCCTTCTATT
>NW_019059848.1:660576-684131 GCF_000696155.1 Zootermopsis nevadensis | reverse complement strand
AACTGACGTGTTCGGGCTCCTAAATCCATACTTGTATTTCCATATTTTGTTAAAATTGTTCTCTAAATTTCTCAGATTTGCCTATGTATGTCGCGTATAGACGAAGAATATTATTGTAACAGCCGGACATCCTGGAAGTAACTTCCGTTTGCGTTTCGAAAATTTGTCTTTGTCACAATTCACGGATGTGGCCGGATTAGTTGAGATTTGGGGTTCTCACGGCCTGGTGATGGATAATAGATAATATCCCAAAGTCTGAACTAATTTTAACTTAATATTTTGTTAGTACGGGAATATCATACAAATGGCGAGTTTATTTTAAGTTATAAAAGTTTAAAAATATCTGTCGCTTGCTTGCTCAAATATTTGTGTATATATTAACGGGAAAAAAGAAGACCTCTGCAGTATACGAACTAACGTACTTGTTCCCGTCAGGAAACATATTTTGCGTTTTATGTTATTTTTTTACGAAAAAGCCCTGCTTGAGAGCTGGTTTCTTGTCGAAGCTGCACTTGTTCCACTCTTACTGTCGTAACTGTGGTGATTGTGAGTAACAATAAGACCCCGAATGCACCAGATTCTGGCGTCTTAGGAGGTTGGTGGTTCGGAGCTTCGCCATCGTCTCCTGACAGCAACTTCTTGAGGGTTCACAATGCTTTCCCAAACCGACGGCTGTCTGACAACGCCCTCATGATGCCTCCCAAGATTCGCGTAGCACCATCGTGCGCCTCCTCCCCGGGTGGTACTCCAGGTGGCGGAGGCCTTCCAATCAGACGTCACTCCAGCATCGGACCCCAAGAGCGACGAGGGTCGACCGTCAACCTCTCACCCCCAACGGTGAGTACGATTCTACTAGAAAATGTCTTTGTCGCTGGGGAGTCGTCGTCGTTCCAGTAGGTAGGTCTGGCTGTCTCGATTAAATACTTAAACACTCTTTTTCGCATCCTAAAAGAATGTAACAAGGCCGTCGCCAAGAACAAGACATTCACGCCCATTTGTCGAAATCTTGCCCAAAATATGCCAACGACTTTTTCTAGTATGACTCGTCGGAAATGTTAAGTCCCGCTAGTACGAAATTCCCAGTCTTGCATTCTGGGCCTATGGCCTGGCGGACTTCCGGTTCCGTAATTACTGTAGTATTATCTGTGCCCACCAGATGGCAGGAGCTACTTCATAGGTATTTGAGGATGTTGCTTGGACCCCTCTTGCGTCAAGAAACTAAAAGTTAAGGCCATAAAATGACATGAATTCGACGAAAAGAAACGTAATTATAATAGAAGGATGATATTACAAATTTCGTACGCTGACCTTGTTAAAAATAAATGATTTCCACGTGACTATTCGAAACATTCTTTTCTGTCTCATAACAGTGCAGTGGCTTCTGAGAATATAGAAATATGTGTTTGTTTTACCAACTCATAAATTTTCCTTTAGCTAAAGCTTTCTGCAGAAAGTATACCCCAGACACCTTTTCTGGGAAAGTAAATAGGGAAGGGTCGTGATTAACCCACGTGTCTTTGTTCTTTGTCCCTTGTGTATGATCGTCAGCCACACGAGGCTGCAACAGCGAACCGTCTCTTGAGAAAACATATTTCGACAACATGTATTTTTTAACCCCCCCCCCCCCCAGTGCCTCGTTTAACACCACGTACAAATTCGCCTTTCCTATTACTATTATTCTTCTTCTTCTCTATTTTATACTTAATAATATTTATCAGTCTAAGCGTACATTAATGTCACATTTAGTGGCTGTGCTAGACACCATTCCTACTTAAGTTGCTTTACTTTAAGACACAAAAAGATCAGTCATATTAAACTTTTCCTCCCAAGAACTCAAATCCTGCTTTTGGCGTAGTGCCTGTAGGAAGATGTCCTCGATATACTTTTCCCAGGAGCATAAATAACTGTTGATCATTGGTATATCTGTCAATCCATTACACAAAATCTTTATCAGTAGCGAAATCGTACGCCTTATTGCGAAAGACAGACGTTTCAAATGGCGAATAAGATAATTACCATAATGGCACGACATTTTACGCATTTATAGTGGACCTGAGAAACAAAAATTATAGATAGTATAAATCCTTCGCCAGTTATATAAAAGTATATGAGCAATTAACGGGACAGAAGGTTAATGAGTGGGGGAAAAAAATCTAATATTTTAGTCCCATTTATCCGGCCCCGAACGAGACCGAATGACGGTCGGTTAATCGAAAATGTCGGATAATACGAACGACCGTCAAAATACAATATGGCATCAAAAAATATTATTTCGTATTATCTAAATTTGTAAATAAAAGACTTTTTTTTAAAGGAATTAGTAATGGTGGTTTGCATCTGAGCTTCCGTTTTCTTTGCGGTAAGGTCACGCCAGCGGCAACTCAGTAGAAAAATGTGTCGAGTTGGCATCAGATAAAATAGAGCATTCAGACACGGCACATCGTATAAAATGAAATGTCTGATAACCTAACTGAAGGTCGGATAATCGGGACTCCACTGTAATAAAAAAAAGTATCAAAACTTTGTCCCATTTTGTGCTGTTAATGGTCAGCGGAAAAGGGTTTAATGCTGATGTCCTTGTTCCCGTTGTGATCATGGCCGCAGGGCGGACTGCACTACAGCTCAGTATCGAGGGAGGGCTCGAGCTTGTCCGTGCCATCGACGTATGTAAGTCAGTCACACTGCTCACCAACTGTGTTTCTGTTATTCTTCCTCCGTCCGCCTTCTGTTGCCTCAGTTTGCTGCTGCCATAACATTTATTATTTTGTTTTGTTCTTAACTTTTGCTCTAATATTTCTCTTTCAGCCACCATTAGGGAAAACAACGCACAAAATATGTGGCGGTAATAGTTTTACACGGCCAATATTGATGATGTGTATGATTTAGCATGTTACGATCATCACAGTTATGTGAAGGGTACATCATTGCATCACGTGAGTCATGTTGAGTCATGACAGGAAATGACAATGTTCTGAATCGTGCTTCAGAGGACAGATGCATATGCGCAGGTTTAGTAACCGTAGGAAACATAGGTAAACAAATTACCATATATATGTGCTTGTGAGGTAAAGTTTTCTTTCGATTTTGTGTGGTTACATTTTTGTGCATTCGTTTTGTAAATCTAAAAAAGGAATGGGCTAAATAATCCATGTCAAAAATGCAGTGACCGCTAATTTGATTTATGTAAGGTAATTCTTGTTAATTTTACACAAGATGCATATATTTTGCAGAATTATTGAACTTGACACAGTTATCTGCATCAGTCATGTAATAAAATACTGTAGTGTTTATTGAATGGTATTCTTTTCTTCCAAAACAATAAGAAAAGAATTTAGTAAATAATTCCAATGCTATTTATTTATTTATTTAACACCATAGCATATATCTGGTATTTTAAAGTTCACTTCCCAAAATCGCAGAGATCTTCATATTATTCTATTGTAAGTTAATGACTTGCAGGGTTACAAGTTTCTTAATTTATAAATAGTAAGTTCATGTTTGTAAATTGTTGGTGCAGAAAATCTTTCTTCTGGTGGTGTGACAGTCTGATGACATTAGGGTTTATTACTGGATTAATTCCTCATAAATGCTTGTAAGCAATAGTGGTTGGGCTATCTTGTGGTTAGTTTTGCAGTAACACTGTAGTTGACTGTAAATTATTGTCATAACTATTTAATTTATATTTGAGTTAGAAACAATTATTGTACATGTGCTATGACATATTCTACATCCTTGACTTGGGCCAATGAAGGATCTGTGGGATGTAAATAAATTCTATTCTATTCTGTTAGTAAGAGGGGTTGGTGTCAATTGGAATTTGTACTGACTTTAGGCAAGGACCAAGTAATATTGTTCTTTGTTACTTGGAGAATGGTTCATGAAAGAAATTAGACTTTAGACATCAATATGGACTGTCTTCATGTGTATGCGAGTCTTTGATATGACCTTGAAGAACATCAATAATGTCTTAAAATGTATTCCTGAGTGGATGAAAGGTAGCTTTATTAATTGAAATTACAGTGCATCACATTACATGTATAACACTGCATTTAATAGCCCTTGAACAACATATGTTAACCTGTATAAAATTTGGATTTGAGATTCTCACAGAGCTGAGTACAAAGATGGTTGTCTTGTGGATTGTAGCAGCGTGTAGTCTGGTAGAAGTTTATGAAGTTAATTTTATATTTATTTCAATAGTTTTCCAAAATGAAAATCACATATATATGTTAATTTAATTAGTTTGAATGTCATATAATTTAAAGGAGGTAAAGTTACTGTACTTTTTGTCATATTGTTTGCACTTCTTTTTTTTAACTTTTGTATGTAATGTTGCATAGTTGTCTTATGTAGCTTCAGCAGTAGCTACTGGAAGAATGTAATATAATTTTTACAGCATCAGCTGACAGTAATATGAACAGGTATACATGCCACACACCATGTATGTTTGGCATAAACATAATGATGAACATTGTACATATTCCTGATCTGCACTGTAATGTGACATGACAACACAGTTGATGTGTTGGAAATGAGTTTCCATGGCATTTGCTTCCACAAGAAGCTAATAACAATGAATTTGATCTGGTAGACTATTCAGGTTTTACCTATTACTTTCAGGTCACATAGAGTGGAACCCCATTATACCTTAACTGTCCAGCATTGGGTTTCTTGCTTCAGCTCCCTACATAACCCTACTTAGAGTTCAGTGGCACTGATTTTTTTTATATTTAAATACCAGTCACCTAGAGTCATACAAATCATTTGACAGAAGTATGTAGAGAAAATAAAATGCCACTAACAAATGATGTTCGAATATGGATGGAGGTTACTTATTGGACTAATCATGTACAATAATGTATTAAAGCACTGCATTTCCAGTTCAAATCTCTTTCATATAAATGTCTTTTTGTGTGATAGGTTAACTTTGAACTTTGTTGTATGAGGATAATAAACGTAGTACAATAAGTATTTTACGATTTATTAAATTGAGTGATTATATCACAAATAAAATTAATAGCAGAAAAAATTAAAATTCATTGGTATACTTTTATGGCTGAGGGACATTTAGCAGACAGTTACATGAATACTTAAAATATAGGTATTATAGTGTGTACCATTTAAAATGCAATACAACAGTCACATCCTATGGTACAAAAATTAAATCAGAAGCAGGTCCACCTAAAATGTAACAGACTCTCCCACATGAGTTAAAGTTACTTACCAAAATATTACTTCATGTCAAAATCTTTTGCTGCTGTTTGTGAAGCATTTAGCAATGCATATCCTGACAAAGAAATACCAAGACAACAGAACAGCAACTTTTAATAGCATTTCATGACACAAAATATTTGCAACCAGAAGCATGAGCATTGTCCTCCACTACGAACACAATAAATGCTATACTGTAAGAGTTCTTTGGTTTGTATATTGTTGAGTGTGGCCTTTGGCCACCACTATCTCAAGACTTGAGGGGTGGGGGGGGGGGTGTTAATCTGCTGTGCTTGGAGGAATTAAAACCCAATACTAAACAGTCTGTTGCCAACACTGACCTAGAATCGTTTTATTTGAAATTGCACAAAATATACTAAAAAGGATGGATGCTTATTTTTGAAAAGATTGTGTACATTTTCAGCATCTGCTGTAAAACTATTCTCTAACTACTTCCTAATAAATAAAAACTAATATGCAACTTTCTTGTCTTGTTATAATCATGTCAACAAAGCATACAGCTACTGTTGTAGATGATATTGTTTTTTAAATGGAAAAATATTGAAGTTTATAAGTAAAAACTATGGTGGGTGATGGATGTCTGAAAGAAGCTTTGTAAAGCTTGAAGTTATTATTTCATGAAGTCAGGTTATTGGTTACTGGGTTTTAATTTTGTATATTTTATTGTATACTAATCCCTGGCGTAACAGCCCTCTGAGAGCCAAAGCCGACTAGCTGGCTGCTGACCTCATGTTCACATGCCTAAGCAGAGGTGAACGATCATCCAACCAGATATAGGGTGACGTGTGGTCAGCACGACGAACCCCCAACCATTGCTAGTTTTCCTGACCGGATTATGCTACTCATTGTAGCTCCCCAATTTCCTCACCGGGTTGGCACCGGTCCCATAAACTGGTCGAAAGCTCATGAAAACATTTCTGCTCCCCCCGAGATTCGAACCAGCGCGCATTCCGTATCGCCGGTCCGAAGCATGATGCCTCAGACCGCGTGGCTACGGCGCAGGACTTATTGTATACTACTGTACAGTAAAATTATTATGTAATCCTGACCTGCCTTTACCCATAAAGGAAAATAGAAAAGTAAAATAAAATTATTGTTAAGTCCAATAAATAACCCCCATTCATTTTAAATATTCCCTCAAAAAAATTTTGGCCGTGTAAAATATTATAATTATGCTTTATGTTGCATGCTTCTTTTTTGCATATAGGAAAGTTGTTGTGTCCTCGTCTGGCAGATTTGTGCGTGTCCAGCGTCTTTTGTCCTTCTGTCTCCATTAAGTGTCTTCTTGAAGCAGAATCTTCGCAGAAGAGAGGCAGTCTTCAACAGACCCTTTAAAACTGTGTCTTTGTAATTGTAGTAGCATTATTTTGTGATGTTGTTAATTTACATATTGACGGTTTATGCTGAGACAGGTGACCATCAGGACATAATTGTCTCCATGTTCATGCGTCCATTGTAAAGTATGTCGAGAAAAGTAAACACTTGTTATGTGTATGTGTTTGTATGTTGCTTTGTGAACTGATTGTTGCTATCTGTTCTCTTCTATCCAGCTTGCACGGAGCATGATCGTGAGTACCGAATGGTGTTGACACAGATACATGTATTGTTGGATGTTGTAAATTGTAGATAGTCATGGAGGTGAGAGATAAAGTTTCAGGCCAGTAAAAACAGTAAGTAAAATTATAGTTTTATAAACTTTAATCTTCATGATTTATATACAAATATAAGTTATCATAGTACTCACATCAATTTGCAAAACTGCCATTCAGATTAAACTGATGAGTGAAATCAGTTTTATCACCATAATATGTATTTGTCGCTAGTGCCAACATCAATCACATTGGTATTTAAATTATTATCAAAAACTAATATACTCCATTATTAAAATATGTAAACAAACATACACGGTGTTTTGTAAACTCACAGCAAAGCTACAAAATTGAACTTACTTCAGTATATAATTCATTAGAGATTATAGTGCATAAAAGATGAACGTTTTGAGATGTTGGTAAAGTAAATGATGATGGGACATAATAATTTTATTCTGGAATGATAAGTGCTTAGTGGTTGTCTTTAGACTGTGTAGTTGTTGTGTTATATTCTGTGATGTAGTAGTAGTAGTAGCAGTAGCAGTGCATTGTAGCATATATCTGCATGCGCCTTGTAGTAATCAGCAATAATTACTCTTCTCATCAGGAAGATTAAATATCTAATTTCATTAACTAAAATGTTTAAATCATGGTTGCCAACTACCAGATAGAATCTAGAACAGTCATTGGAGGGGTTGTGTTAAAAAAATTTAAATTGTATTTTCTAGTTATATAAGTTTCTCAAGAACACAAAGTTTAGAATGAATACATATTCTGTAACACATGCAAATTTTGAAAGAGTGAAACAATTGTTTGTGAGTGATTGAAGAAATTATGTCACAGTGAATGACAACTGCACAAAATCCACATTTACTTTTAATGTAATTATGACTGATAATTGATTAGATGTAATAGCTAAGGACATGATATTAAATTTCCTATGTGACATATATAACCAAAAGTACATGATTCATTCTTGTGGTTTGAAAGTATTGACTTTGCATTGATCCAAATCAAAAGTATTATGATGATAGATTTTCAGGTAATTTATGTTTGGCAATTGATCGGTTTTAATTTGTAATTCCACCAAAATAAATTAATTCAGATGAAATTATTTTGGTGACACTGGGTTGCAGCCTCAAATAAAAACCAGACTTACACAGACCAACATAGTACTGTCACATGTGTTGGAAGTTTATGTGCTGGCAAGTGTTCCTTCTTCACTTTATACTGGACACTGTTTTTTACTCCAAGTGGCCGCGTGGGCCTTGTGCCACTTGGTCACAGGGACCGTGGGTTCGAATCCCACTCAAGACATGGATGTTTGTCCACATCTTTCTGTGTTGTGCTGTCCTGTGTACAGGTAGAGGCCTTGCGACAGGCCGATGACTCATCTAAGGAGGCCTACCAACTGTCTGTAGATCAAAGCCAGTGATAGTTGGGACCTGCAGATGCTCAGTCAATAACTGATCTTCTCCATGGTCTCTTTTTCTGTTATGCAGATGTGACAGTTTTTCATGTGTACTACTGTTTTTCTGATGATTTCACTTTTGTTTTGTTAGGGTGGCAGTATGCCAAATACAAGCAGCAGTGTGCCCTTCCTGCTCAGTTCCAGCATGAGCAGCATTCGCTCTCGCCGGCCTTCCGCCTGCTTGTCGAGCTCGCAGGGGTCAGGCCTCCTGCAACAGCTCGGCTCCGGCATGGTAAGACAACTCACACTGGGATCCTCCTATCAGCACCCGGCCAACGGAAGGGCATTCCCTAGTAGCAATGTAAGGAAATGTCCTTCCTGTGTGTGACTCTCAACAAAACTCTTCCAAACTTTGCTGCTGCTGCTGCTGCTTCTCATTCGTGCTTTGTCGATATACTTGTTGCATATTACATGTGAGGAGTTTGTCCTTACATTTATGTCCTCGTTACCGCTCTTTTAATGGGTTTAAGTGCATTGCTTTTGGACCATGGAAGATTTACTTTCCAGGAAATTGTTCTTGAGTCTGGAAGTAATATTTCCTGTGGTCAGTGCCTTCCATGTTTTCTCCTCCATTTGTTACTTTGTTATATTATTAACCAACAAATTAACTTTATCTTGAGAAATATAAACTCATTGTTTGAGATGAGTGATATATTTGTTAACCACAGTCCAATGCTTGCATTTAGTTTGTGTCTTGTTAAAATAGTTACTGCAGTTAATCTTGAATTATCCTTTGTGAAGTAAATCATGTTACTTATTTTCTATATGCATAAAGAGACCAAGGTAACAAGAAAAAACGAAAAGAAGTTCCTATTGATTCTTGTCTTCCTGGTCATTGTATGTTTTGTGGAACAAGTTCAACATAATTCATTTTCCCATGGATAATCAGTGTAACCTACATACTGATATGCCCTTAACCTTTGTTGTTTGGTTATTTTCTTTAATTAGATGTGTTCTTTCAGTTCAAAATACATTATTTTTGTATCAGGAAAAGTTTGCTATCCAGAAAATTACCATTGCTACTGTAAGTAATATTAACAGGAGCCACTGCCTTTACCATGATGGCTTTTTACCCCATGTGTGAACAGTAAATAGGTATCATAGATTTTATGCAAGGGACTGTCCAGAAGTGAGTAAAGGCAAGTTAACATTTTTGTTTATAGTACAGGTCTAGGAGGAATTGAACCAATGCTCTGCAAATACATTGCAGTGAATCACAATATAGCAAATGATGCATATAGTGCATATCAGTATATTCTATTCAACTCATCAGTGTATCACGTGCCTACCTCTCTTTTAATTATCTATATTGCTTTTCACCATAATTCACATTTTAACTTTAATACATATATCAGAATCCGGTTATGAAAACCAGCAATGGATGGGGGGGTTCGTCGTGCTGACCACACGTCACCCTATATCTGGTTGGATGATCGTTCACCTCTGCTTAGGCATGTGAACCTGAGGCCAGCAGTCAAGCTAGTCGGCTTTGGCTCGCATAGGGCTGTTATGCCACAGATTTAATTTTACGTATATCAGCATGCATTTTTAAAAAATCAACAACAGAATCTCCAAATTCATTGCCCTAATAACAGTGCCTCCATCTTGAGAAGCAAAGGTATGCTATATTAAACTACACTCAAATCCTTGTGATATAGTTCAATTTGTATTCAGGGAAGTTCCTACCCAAGACCCAGTGCTATTTTGGGTTATCACTGTTACAGGGATTTTCGTAAATTTCCTACATTCATTATCACAGTTGCTTCGCTGAGCAATGTCTACTTCAGATTTAATTCTCCACAGCTTACTTCTAAAGTAAACTATACTGTGAGTAATACCTCTGATCCCAATGCTTTAAACCTAAATATCAAATGACATAACCAAGTCTGAGATTGAAGTCATGTAAGTGTTCTGATTTATTAAGAAATTAAGATTTTCTGCTTTATTTTTCATCTTACAAAGAAAAACATTACTTTAGAAGAGTTTTATTATCTGTTATGCCACAAATACATAGATGTGGCACATGTTAACAGAGAAACATACCATTCTCATTCTCTGCGAATCAGAAGTTGGCTTGACTCAACATAAACATGTATCTGTAAGTTCAGTACTAACTTCTGGAGTTAACTTCATGATTGTTGTTTTTTTTTAAAGGAATGTTCAATTATAACCTGCACCCTAGTAGCTTTGTACCCTGTGCAGTCTTTTCCACTATAAGTATGTGCAGACATCTTGTGGTGACAAGTGTAAGTTGTAATACTTGTATTTCAATGCACTTAATTTGCGTATACAGAAAGAAATGCTATACACCTGTACTTAATCTTCTCATTTGCCTCTGCAGTCAAGTCTCTGCCACTTATGTTTTCTAGGAAAAAAGTGCTGTCTCGCTGTGTTGTGATAATGCTTTACTGCTTAAGTATGTCAAGATCTTATTCTGTTTGCAAATTCTTGTGTGCATTTTTCATGTTACTGTTCACTAAAGGTATTACAGAACAGGGGCTCTCAACCTGTGGCCTGCCAATGTGCTTTATGCTGCCCACATACATTTTTGTAATATATTGCATCTATCTGTATGATGAAAAATAGTTACCTGGTATCAGGAAACACATCTCATTAATGTTGTCAGTATTTGACAGTCTCATTGTCTGTGAATAACTTTCAAGCTTAATGGAAAACATTAAACCAAGACTTAGATAAGATCTTATTCATCAACAGTTGGAGGAAATGTACATGAATCACATTGGTGAATATTGCGTCACAAGTGCAGTGAAGTCCACATTTATTTTTTCTTATTGTGGTAAGAACATTAGGAATTTGACAAAATAGAAAAATTATTAAACGTGTTTTATTTTATTACAAAGTTATTTCCATGGTAAGGGTAATGAGTACATTTGTTTCCACAAATGAATCTGTCTGTTCTTATTTTCTCAAGTTACATTGCATGCCAAGTCACTGCTGAAGACAGAGAACATGCCATTGTATTCATCACAGGAATTTATTTTACAATTCATGTCTTCAGTCTACAGTTGTTTCACAAGGATCAAATTTTCTAATGTATATCCAAGTAATTTTCTTCAATAGCCAAGGAAGTAGAATTCTTTCATTTACTGCACCTGAAAGTTACATATAATAACTATATATCACTTTTAAAATATGTTTCTTTCCAAGTATTCATGTGTATGTCTCTTCTCCAGAAACTCTGAAAGAATTTTGATGAAACCTGTTATTAGGGGACTATACCATAAGCTGCAAGGCACATTTAACTTTTATTTGCATCAGATAAGTCCTACTGTATATTAAGCTCAAATGTAACAGCAATTTTCTCAAAAACTGCTCATTATCCAAAGAATTTATGTATGACAAAATATAGATTGCATTAATATCAACAACTTACAGCTAAAACACTTGCTTTCATGTAATATAAAGAAAATAATTTTTAATTCTGTGATATTTGTTGTGTGATCAGCTTTGCAGCAGTAAGCTTTTATTTGTAGTAAATGAACATCAGGGGAAATGAAGTATGCAGAATCAGAAAGGATGCATTTGGAAGATTTCTGTAGTCTGTTGGAGTAATCTTTCCTCTTTTATCAATTACAAAGTATTAAACTAGCCCTGTTATTCCTGCCTTCGAAGGTTAGTGGACAGCTTTCAGCAAATCAGTCGGTGTTTGTAATGAGCAGTGACTCCTTATTCATGGTTCACAGACTTGAGAGTGAGCTAATATTATTGGTATGGGAATGTTGAACTAGTTACGTAGATGCATGCGTATGAGGGGGATTAAAATTGTAATAAGAAACAAATTAAAGCAGCTATAAAAGAAACTGAATAAATGGGAAAGTTGCGATTTCACAGTTGGGAGTTCACCACATCTGTCCTCTGTGTATTTCACTGGATGTCTTCTTGCTGTCTTTAATGCCTGTTTATGTATGTAGTTTGTATTGAATGACTGTTTTAAAGATGTGTTTGTTTCTTTTTAATTTTAGTTTTACTTTAAACTAAAATATAGATTAGCACATAAAATATGTTTTAATATTGTACTCCTTCAGTGAAACTTCATTACTATGTTCATTTATGAAATAAGTATAACAATGGTGAAAACATGCTTATGAAAGGGAGAATTATGTTGTTAAATAACTATAGCTGAGGACAGTAGGAGTGTATAAGTAAGATTTTAAATTATTATGGCAAATCAGTGCATTAGTGCCATCTTGGGTGATCAACCATGTCAAAGTTCAGTTAAAAGTCATTGTTTTGAAGACATAAATTGCATGGTTGACTTTTCCATGATGTTAACAGTAAAATTTGATTTAATGGGCTAATAGGGGGAAGAAGTGTCCAGTAAATTGCAAAAAAAATTTTACGATATCAGTAATGCATTCTTAGACCATAATTTCCTTTAGGAAGACTGTTAAACAGATTAGTAATGACACAAGGTTTATTAAAATTCTGCAGTGTAAAGTTATAATTAAGCACAAAATAAATGCAGTGCTCATTAATAGACATTTTCTGTTTTATCAGACGAAGTCCATTAGAACCGAAAATGTCCAGTAATGCCTCGCGTCCAAAAAATATTTGGCAATACTAGACAGTATCCGTTAAATCTGAAACCTGTTAAATTGAGGTTTTATTATATTTGTCATACAAGAAACCAAGAAACTTGTTGTAGAACCTGAGAGTTCATCACTGACAGACACTGAATTGAATGGAATTTATGTCATGGTGTGTTTTTAGGACCCATTTGAATGTCATTTTTCCATCTATGCCTCACTGTCTTGTTCCTCTCGTTTATGCCTTGAATTTGGATGCAGTATTATAAATTTAATATAATTAGTGGAGAAATAAGACTCACTGTTAGAAACTAAATTAATTTATAAATTAGTTAATTAACATTTGATATAAACTTCCTTCAGTAATTTTTAATTATCTGGCCAGTTAAGAAATATCCTGTTACAGAATCCAAAGGTTGCTTTGTGGTATCACTAATGCCTACCTGTCCAGAATCACACATCTGCACAGCCAACTTATTCTGCATCCCTTTTTATGTTATCGTCTGTGCATGCCTGTGTCTCTGAGCAGTCTCTTTGCTATTTCACATTTAAAATATTACGTACATGCTGCATCTTCTAGTCATGTCATCTTCCTTGATTTAATTATTGGTTTATTTGTTAAGATGGATTATAAAAATAAAGTTCTAAATGTACAAGTCACTGAAGAGCATAGTAATGAAGTTATACTAAATTTGATGATGAGTTTACATAAATTGTGGTGGCTACATGTTCTGCAGTAGAACTTCCTGAGATCAGTATGCCTGTTTTTTTATGTCAATTGTTACGTATTCCAGAATCAGTATCTCACTGTTAATTACTTTATTTTGATGTTTCAGTATCAGCTATTTTCGGGAAGGTCCTAGACACACCAGTGATAATCTTGGATTTGTGAGTCATATTTTCATAGCGTGAGCTTTAGAGTGATGTGATATGGAACTCCTTCATGAGGAACCTGACCAAATGCTAGAAAAATGGATAAGTAAGTATATGAGTAGCCTTTGTGACCATTGTCCACTTTAAAACCTTGGTTTTGTGTTGTTTAGATGATATTTATGTGCAGACTTGATGATTAATCCTACAGAAACCCAAGTCACAACTAATTGATGGAAACCAGCCATGATATTCATCTACAGCAGGCATGTCAATCTAGCTGAGTGAGTCAGGTATGTTTTTAATGCCCACAATAAACTAAAAGATACTAATCATGTTGAACACAGAAGTAATAACAATGTAGCAAATAAACGATAAGATGAACATGGACAAAACATTTAGTGTAAAAGTACTCCACATTTTCTGGATTGCTACTAACACTTCACAAAGCTTGGAAGCTCTTAGAGCCAGAAGCATGTGTGTGTGTGTGTGTGTGTGTGTGCGCGCGTGAGTGCGTGTGCTTCCCCCCCCCCTCCCCCCAATATTCCTAGTTATGTAACTGGCAAGAACAGCTTTCAGGAGCCCTGTTAATGTTTAGGCGTGAATAACATTTAAGTACCAAAGAAAGAAATAATTTTTAGGTACTATACTTTAGAGCCTTCAGATACAATGTGATGAGTGGAAATTCGTTTTAAGTGTTTGTTTATAAAGCCATATTGACTTGACAGATTTGTAAATTACATTCGCAGCTAGCGGTAGCTTTTTGCCATATTTTCCTGAAAGCGTACTTCTGCGACAGAAAAGTAAAGGTTGAGTCGGCCCTGGTGCTTAACCAACCATCATACCATATGGATGTATGGGGGAGTGGAGGTACAGCTGCATGCATTCTTGACCTCAATACTAGGAGGAGGTGAATGATCAGCTTCATGCCCTGGACACTTTACCTCCAAGGAAAGAACCCCAAACCAGGTACCCATTAGATAGGAGGGTACATGGGCACCAGCTCTGGTCTGGGCATTGTGATGAAGAGAAAAATCTTGCCCTGTTAGGAATTGAATCCTGGTCATCCAGCCTATACCCTAGTTGCTATACTGCCCCAGCTTGCGTTTACAACAAAATCTAAATTGAAATTGTTAAATTCTAGTACTAAATTTTAATATAATCAGATACAAGTATAAGGGGTTTCATAATGAATTAAATTGATATTATTAAGAAGATTTTAAGCAATCTTCAAAATTCTCATCTTTCCCTCATGTGCTATTTGCCACACCCATCTCATCTGCCTTGATTTTATTATCCTAATAATGTACATATATTGATTTCCTAATTTATGAACACAGGAATATAAAAATTAAGCTTTCTGTCTAGCCAGTTACATCTGTATATTATTATAAGTGCTGTTTCAAAAAAGACTTCAGGTCGGGTGATTTAATTTTCTTTACATGTGGCTCACTCGTCACATGTTTGACATGCCTGTTTAACGACGACACTTCACAAAACCGAAGATGTAGCTCATGTCATCTTAACAAGTCAAGTTCCCAGGGAGTAAATCAGTCAATAAAAATTTGGAGATATTCACTTTGGTTAAGAGAAACTTGAACAAAGCACTTGAGTTGTTTTGTGCAACATCCACAGGAATTACTGCAATTCAAGGTCATTCTAGTATTTAATAATAAAAAAAAAAGTGGCACAAGTCCCTTTCCCTTGTGCCTTTTCATCTGTTTTTTTCCTTTAGTATGTCAAGAATCAACAGTTCTTCTTGGTTCCAGCATACAGTACTGACCCAGTAGTTTGTGTTAGTAATTGTAAGTGAATGCATGATTTTATTTATTTATGATATTCAGTACTAATCAATAACTTGTATGTATGTGAAGTATTTGATTGATTAGAAATCATAGCATTTAATGCAGTTCAAAATTGAAGATTGTACAGTAAGGATAACAAACAACAGACTCTGTACCGTAAGATTCATAAACCACATAAAGAATAATGTCTGTGCTCTCATACTTACAGTCTCTGTATGTTCAAACCTTGTTTTATTGCGTGCTTGTGCTCGACTGTGATGCAGCAGGCTGCACTGTCACTTGTTATAAAGGGATCCCAGATAACCTTACTTCTGTCACAGAAGATCCAGTTGTTTAGCCTTTTAATATTAGGTGCTACTGCTCAGCTGATTTGGTGTTGGCTTCTGATTTAAGATTTGAGGTAATGAATGTGGGAATTGTGGTGGATGAATGTGACAATAGAACAAGTTGCAAAAGTACAAACAGATTGTAGAGAAAAGTTGAACAAATTTTATGCCCAGTACACTCTTTATGCGTCTTATGGTTTTCAGGATAGTTAAAACAAAGTGACTTTCATGTTGTAACATCTCATTCATGAAGTGAAAATTTAGAGCCAGTAACAGAGTAAATGCACAAGAATTGTTATACTTCATATACATTTATTAACTTTTCAGATTTCCCCATCTTCTAATTTTATGATGCATTTTTTGAGGACATACAGAATGGAATAGACAAACAGTGGCTTTTATATGCATGTAACCACTTCTTTTTAAAGGAGTCAAGATACTGCTTTAGCAGAGTTACATGGTATGACTCTTTTGTTAAGTAATTGTAGTATGACATGAAAACCTACTGTCCTGAAGCATGATACAGAATAAATGTCCATGAATAATACTATTTTGTGCTACTGTTTTGTTGTTTTCTGCATTCCATAAATAAATTTAATGGTGAAACTATTTTGTCTGTCTCTCTGTAAGCTTCATCTTGCAAAAAACTCGATGGATTTCGATAACATTTGGTAAGAGTTGTGAAAAATTTATTTTGATCTGCATTGTTCCACCATAACACTTAGATTACATGTAGATCAAATCAGTCATGAAATTTCTCAAAAAATGTGAAAAAAAGGAAAGATAAGTTTGATTTTTGACATGTGTAAGCATACTCTGTTGCTCTTATTTGAAAGACTTCATAACACTGTATTTAATGAATACAGGAACAAAGATTTTGCTCTAATATTGCAACACTTGATTCCCTTTTCAGTAATAGATGTATGCTGCATGTAATGTACTATATTTATATTTTATTTGTATCTTACATTAACATCAAGACTGTATGTACAGAGGTATGAAGTCACAGACAGCATGTTTTCAAACTCTCTGTACTACAAAATGGAGTGTATCTTTCCACTCCTCTTCTCTTCAAGTTCTTTCCTTTCTGCTTTTAAACATGTTAATAACACTGGGATCCCTGTCATTCTTGCCCAACACTTCAATTGGAATTTATTTTCGTCTATAAATATGAATACATCTATAACATAGAAACCCAGTTTCATTATTCTTCCCTTAGTCTTCCTTCATCATTGGAAATAGAAATCTTCTATTTAAGTCCTTGCATAGCATATATAAATGTGCTTTTGAAAGATTTATCAAATTTCAAATCAATAAAAGATTCTTTTCATACATGGGCTATAAGTTGGACTAATGGAACAATCGAATCCAGAATTTTATTAATCCAGCATGAAGACAATTTTTCAACAGTGCTGAATATATCTGATAATCAGATCTCCTTTAATTCTAAACCCCATAATACATGCATATAATACTTCTTCTATGGAAGTAATGTGTTTGTAATCTGTGTTAATTAAGATTTTTCATTGTTAGCTATAAGTAAGCTGTTCTTCTGCCTTGTATAATATTCCTTGACAATCCAACATAAAAATGTCAGATATTTTTTCAATAACTAGTGGTGTAATAGAATGTATGTGTTATGTGATGTTTTCCATATCATTTGCCTTCACCCAAACAGTTTCTCCCTTTCATATCATATTCATAAGATGTGGAAGGTTTCAGTCATGCTGTAGTATTTTTTCTTGGGACTTCAGACATCAAGAACAAACCAAATACCAAATATGTTGTATATTTTGTCTGTCGGAAATTGTTGAGTTTATGAAGTGGCACACCAGTAATTGTCACAGAATAAAATGTTTTAAAATCTATGTCACCAATGCCTGAAATTAACATAAATACAGTCCTTTCTGAAAATGTTTTACTCAAAATTCTTGTCTGAAGAAAAAAAGAACTTTTTGTGATGTCTGCAGTGTATTTGGTGCATTTGACTGTGTGTGCACGTGCATATGTATGTGTACTTACAGAAGCAGAAGAAAACATATCAAGTGTTAATACATTTCCTTTGCAGCTACTAGTCACAATATAAAATACTAATAATTTACTACATAGAGTCAGTAAAGTCTGCTCTGAACCAAGTGCATAAATCTCTCAATCCTTAAACTGCAGATAATCTGGGGTCTGAAGTAATAAGAAAAAATACGGCACATTAATATTCTTCCTCGCTTCTTTAAGAAAAAGCTGTGATTTCTTGGAACTTTTTCTACTTAATAACCCTCCAATGGTTGCACCACTTGCTCAACATAGTTGGTAGCATTTTGTCTTCTTTATTTGTATGCCATGAGACTCGTTTCCTTTGGAGTATGGAATGGTATGTGAGAAATAACATTATGAATGTTTTGCCACAAGACAATCTCTAACTGTAGTGTTGCACAAAAAATGACAATATCGTCAAACCACATTGCAACAGAGGTAAATGGCTATACTTTGAATAATCACTGGATGGTCTTCAGTAAACTAATTTCACATTCCCCGCTCCCTGATGCTATAACTTCATGTTCCTATAAGGAAATCAAACTTATATGACATCAGTAACAGTAATAGATATCAACAAAACTTAGTGCAAGTGATGAAGTTACAAAACCTGACTTGAGTTGGTACACTATATAAGAACATAAAATTTTCCTAAGATATTTTGTCTACCATGCAATTTTATGGTATAAATAAGAAAATTGAACTTGGGTAGAATGTTAAACAAATACTCTAATTAATTTCAAATATAAAGTACTTGTAAAGGAAATACTATAAGGAACAGTTTTTGTAAACAGGTAACATGGTGATGAAGTAAATGAAATTATACTGCATTATAAATTATTTACACACAAATGGATAATAAATAGTTGAAATCTCTGACAGTGTAGATGATTAAAGTTTTCTCAGGATGTATCCCATCACCATGGATTTAAATTCAACTGTGATTGAGCCACAGAGCTAGACAGAAATTAGTTGAACCAAGGAAAATCTGCATCATTCTTCATAACTGTCAGTCCCTTAAAGAGTCAGTTTAAGAACTGAGCTTAACAACTAACAAAAAGAAATATTCATAAACTTTGGTAGTGGCATTCCTTTATTTCGGAAAGAGTAGTTATACCAGTCATACTTGCTAAAGATTAAAGAAATGAACTATGCACTGAAAATAGTCTCTTTGACTTACCAGAGCAATCAATTTACATGTGTACATGTGATAAAATTCAGTTTTGAATGTTACCTTACAAACTTTCTCGTGGCCTGTGTTCTAATCTTGAAGAAGACCATACAAAGCAGTTTGTTCCTCAGTCACTAGCACTATCTTTTGTCTAACTCACTGCTATTGTTTGCACATGTCTTTGTATAACATTATCAAATCAAAATGTACCTTTATAGTAATATTGTTCAGGTATTTTCAATCTTTAAAAGCCCAGTTATCATGGAAATAAATTATGCAGTATTTTTGGATAATTATCGGTGTTCTGCCAACATGTGATGGAGATTCAGAAAGTAAGGTAAATATTGGAATATTTTTGTTGTACTATTGGCAACACTGCTGGGGCAGTCATACTGTAGCTTGAGGTCAGTGACATGCTGCAAGTGTACTCCATTTTGTGCCAAGTAAGTGTGGCATAAAGATGGTTGCTACATTAGAAACTTGCACCAAGGATGAGCAACATTAATGCCCAGTCTTGCAGCAGTTTCCACAATAGTTACCATACAGTTTCCAAGAATCATGCTCCATGTTTTGTTTATTTGTTAACGTGGATAGGTATTCTTACTTGTCTGCAATAAAAACACTGGTCCAGCTGTTATTAAACATTTTGATCCACTCATATACAGTTCATTGTGGCAAACAATTCTGTCCCTACTTGACAGCCAATTGTCAATGGATCTCTGAACCATTCATTCCTTCAAATGCTAAGAAACACACTGTTGCATGTTGCTTGTTCTTGGTGCAAACCTCTTGTCGAGCAGTCATCTTTATACCATACACATTCAGCACAGACTACAATACAACTGAACCACAGTCAGCTTACCTGTCACTGTGACCTTGAGCTACAGCATTATCAGGCGTCAGCAGTGGTGCAAATCACACAGAAAATATTCCAATATTGCCTTTACTTTTTGAACATGCTCCATATATATTTTGTGTTGTATAACTGGCGCAGATTACCTATTCATATCAATTTAGTTTTAGAATTGTATTTGTTTACTGTCTCTTTCACAAATTTGTCCATGGTATAGTGCCAGAGATTCACTGATAACAGAAATTATATTTTATTCCTAAAATGGACTCCCATGGTAAGGGAGATACATTATTCATGCTGGTCGTGCCTCTGCCCTGTGTCATTTCCACTCTCAACTGATCAAGTAACCTTATTGTGGAGGGGGCAATTACTTCACTACAAATAATAAAAAAGGGAATTATGGTAACTGTATCAAACATTTTCTTACTGGTATATGAATTACCATTTGTCAAGGATTACTAAAAATTCTTCATGTTGTATATGTATATAGTAAGTTTAAAAATTAACTTTATATATCTGATCCTCAGATCCATGTCATGTATGTATAAATGTATTTATGTACAAAATATTGTACATATGTTAGATTATAATTAGTATGTATGTCATTACATTCGTATGTGTGTGACTGGAGAACAAAAAGGTTGAGGATAAGAAATCTTTAACGTATAATAAATAATGTGTCATTTCATTTATAATCCGCATACTCAGTCCCTTAAGTTTTCCTTACATTCCTAATATTGTCAAAAAAAACAAATTAAAAAGTGTAGATTTCTGTATATTTGACATTTTCTGTAGGTTTCTCAGTAATGTAGATTACTTCCTTTTTGGGTATTGTAAAGGAAACATCTGATTACTCGAGCTAGTGATTGGAGAAGACGAAAATTGAAAAACATGGATAATCCAAAACATTTTGTTTGGAACATTCACAAAATGTCACAAGTTATTGAGAAATTTTTAAGGAGTTGTCATTAATTTTGATAAATAGTTTGTAATGGTTGCTTGTTCTTGTTAACTTTTTAAACTACAACTCAACAACAGTACGAATTTTCCTAGCATCTATAATATAACTGTATTTCAACCCTCTCTGTCAAGTGTCAACATACTGCAGTGCCATGCTGTTACTGACAATGCTGACTACTGTCTCCTCCTTCATTCCCATCCTCCACACCCTTTTCTTTTCCATTTTGTTTCACAGCAGCATTAACAATGTCTGTGTCTGCCCTGTGCTGGAAGCCCAGTTTACAATATCTTTTGCAGCCATTTTTCAACATTATCATTGTTTTCAGAACTTCTCATAGCATACACCATGTCAAGAATTCTGAACTTGCTGATTTCTTAGTTAGGAAAACATTGCACATCATAATCTGGAAGAATTTTCCTCCATAGCAAACGAGCATTACTGGATTCACAGAAGACCATGCCTAAGACATACCATATGTAGTAACCACCACCATAATTTTTCCCCATAATGATGTTATGTTGTCTTCAATGGCAATTGTTCTGAGAATGTCAGCCTGGTAGCGTCATTTTATAGATCCACTCTTTACTCCATTGAAGTAGTTTGAACAGCTTACATTTTATGAACATTGATACGTAAGCACTTAATTCACAGGAGTTGGTGAACCGATGAGGATAACTTTGGCAATGGACATTGTTCATGGGGACGGTCGCTTTGTGACACAAGTCTATTCCAAACAATGGTAACTTCAACACCCTACTAACTAGACCATCACAGTAAGGCAGTTTGGGCAATGGACCAAGTCAATCTGCATGACTCCATGGCAGCTTGGATGATCTGGCTCACCACAGCGATTGTTGCAATCTGTATACCCAGTGGTGAGCAAAAAGATTAAGACAGTAGTAGTGTGTTGGATTACATAACATTAATGACAATAATCATGAGAAATCAGTTGGAAGTAGCTAATAGAATCACAAAGACAAGAGTGGAGTATTCACATATTTCCTTACGTCTGTAACTGTAGATATGTGTAAACAGTAGAGTAGTGACTATTATGAGGTCAAGGAGGTTTGACCTCTCCTAGCTGCCCCTACACAACAAGGGGTTAGGTGGAATTATTCTAGCAAGTGTTGTTCAGTGGTTAGATAGGTTCCTGCAACAATTGCCAATGTAGGTGACTGAGACATGTTTTCAGTTTTAATACCACACAAAGTCATTGGTTCTGATGGGTACAATATTTAAATTAAACATTATTAAATGTATTAATAATAGACTATTATTTGTGTTACACAGAACACCAGTCCTTTTAAAAATCCAAGTCAAAGACTTGAGTCAAGGTCACTCATCTCCCAGCAAAGATTCAAACCATGCCATCCAGCTAATACATTTTCACTTGCACTCTTACCATATCTTGTACCGTCTGGATGAAAGTAAATTAATTTCAGGCTGTCTAAACCTTGCACTAGTTTTGGTTAGATGGATATGAGTAATCAGCTTCACATTCCAGTCACTTAACCCTGTGATCATTTGGATAAATTAAGATCTGACCCCTCAGCCATTCTCTGTGTTGGCACTCATGATGCTTCATTTCTATTTCAAACAAAAGGCTACCAGCAAAAAATGAAACCAAGTGAAACATAACACTCGCAACAAATTTAGCAAGCTTTTGTTTTATTAACACTTTCATTATACAAATGTGCATAACACTGTCAATTTCCTGGATGATGATAAAAACACACTTCATTTTTAAAGATGGCACACAGAAAAAATGGTGACATAGATTCAAATTTGGGCAACCATAAAACTGCAGCAAAGTTTAATTTCCTACATCAGCCAGACTATAGAAAGCTGCAAAATGATAGTGGAATGAATATTTGATGAAAATTTATTTAAAAACTCTGTACTACAATATAAAGTAATGAAACCATGTCTGCTTCTCAAAAGTACATCAATGGGACAGAAATGCTGTTTGTATTACAATGACCAACATGATACTCTATTTCTTCAACAGATTGATAGGTACATTCAATGGGTTGAAACCTTGGATTTTGTTCAAGTTCTTCATAACTGCTTCTGGTGACACAGGGTCTAAGTCAGGCTACAGGAAAAGAAAAACAATAGACATGTTCATAACATATTTCAAATATGTGGTGCAAATAAATATTCATTTCAGTTACTACAAACTGAAAAGCAGTCACACATCAACTTCACTGTTACAGTTACAAATAAAATTTCATTATCTATGAAAAAACATATACACATTAGTCACTGTTTACTAACACTGCTGTTATAGCTAATATATTTTATGTAAGATTTGAGGTTTTCACAGCGGTGAGTATGAAGCTTTCTGTCTTCTGGGTTCCTGCTCTGTGTAGTCTGGTCGATACTTACCAACATTTCAGAGGTCACACTGCCTCTGTCATCAGGGCGGATGAAGGAGGCAGTATGGCCTCCGAAACGTTGGTAAACATCGACCAGACTACACAGAGCAGGAACCCAGAAGACAGAAAGCTTCATACTCTGATGACGGAGGCAGTATGACCTCTGAAACGTTGGTTAACATCGACCAGACTACACAATGCAACAACCCAGAAGACAGAAAGCTATTATATTTTATTTACTACTGTCACAAGTTAGACCACATTTAAGCCTTCCATGTCTATTTATTTTGTCAAATCAGTTTCATTCTTGTAGATTAGGCC
>NW_019059848.1:629762-659605 GCF_000696155.1 Zootermopsis nevadensis | reverse complement strand
GGATGTTTCAAAATGGAAAATGGCATTTAGATGAATCTACAATTTCATGTTGATTCCCATTAAACAAACTAGTCTTCAGAACCTTATTCCCAGAAAAAGAAAAAAATGTTTTTTTTGTTAAGCTGTACACACCTCTATGTTCTTCTTCTTTCCACCATACTGACGAACTTCGCCAGAAAGTCTCTGTACACAATCTAAGAAGAATGTTTCTTTCTGCATTCCTCTTTTTCGTATGTCCACTGCCATTTCATTAAGACTGTTGAGAACAAACACTGCTGTTTCAGGGTTCAGTGTCTTGCCTGGATAACCATTTAACATGCAGTATAAGTATTCATACATTTCCCTGCAAACAAACATATCTCAGTCAAGATGGCAACCTGGCTCAGATTCAAACCAAGTATATCCTGAATAGAATTCAAAAGTATTAGTATTTCAGGCAGCTTTCTCAATACAAATACACACCAGAGTAGTTCATCATGGGTAGTATATGCAAAATCATTCTGAATTACACTTAACAGTACAAGAACTATTCATCAGATTTCAAAATGGGTTACATGGATACATATGATGGATAAATAATGAATAACCATTATTAATAAATTACTGATTGGATCCATCTGTTAATTTACTTGAATAAAATTAATTTTTGTAGCAGTAAATCTGTCAGTATTTTAAATGAGCAAAATAAAACTGGACAGGTTAACTCACTGGTGCAAATTTTCAGAAAATAAGCTGCCAGACCTTGATACTGGTCATACTGACATGGTTTGTCATGTAAACTTCAGCTTTTGGGGATTTGACACGACTCAACCACATTAGTTAATGCTGTATACTGAACTCCAGCTATAGAAACCTAATGATCTTTCTCAGTCCTTCAAGGTAAACATCAGGCCCCCATCCTTTCAAACCACATCAGAATGCACAATCATTTTCTTATCTCAACATATGCAAATGACAGTAATATTAAATAAATAATTGACTGATTCATAATGGTAAACAGTTGAACTATTCCCCTTGTCAATTCCACACATTATGATTGATTTGTGGTTCACTTATGAAACTTTTTCTACCATTACATAGCATCAGAAAATAGTATAACAAACTGGTCAAAATCTGTGTGCGTTACTGCATAGATTTTGTTTACAGCTCTGATCACTGTTGAAAATTAAAAATATTTTAACAGTGATACACTGGAATGGGTATTCACTTCCTTAAAATTTGAACATGACAGTATCTGTAACTATCAAATTAAACAGGCTGGCTACCTACCTGTAATCCACTCCATTACAGTCTTCAGGTGGTGGATGATTTTCATATTTGGAGATGTACAAAAAGACTTTTGACAGAAGCTTCATCTGAGAGTAGCCTCCACCAGGCTCACTCTGTTCAAACATGTGCAGCCATTGGTCAATAGGAGCCCTGACTTCTGGAACACGTTTTGATGGTCCAGGTGGTCTTCCTGTTCTCTTCGACACACATTTCAGATTATCCTTGTTGCGTTTCTCACTGCAAGCTGAAGCTTGCATTGCAGTACGTGCTGCCTTCCACCACATACGAATTACCATTTTTATTTGTTCCTTGTTCTTGCCAGGTACAGCCTTAGTCAAGTTAACTATGTCACAGTGACCATACTTTTTCAGAGCATCTAGCAGTGCAACTTTTTCGTGATGTGGCCACTCATTAAAAGCTACAGACTGACTGTCTGAGAAATAACTATCAACTGGGCGTTTTCGTATTCTTTTTCCCCTCCCTCCATCTTCCTACAAGATAAAAGTCAGTGACGATTTGCACGTCAGTGAACATAAAGGACATGCTACGATGTGGTGAGGATTTGGGTGACGTGGATAAGGAGTATTTTATAACACTATGTCAGCAAAAATTTCATAATGGATGCACATTTTTCAATTACAAAAATTATAAACACACACACACATATCTTATAATACGGAACACCAATGCTGTATGCGTGTAGTAAACAATTGAAAAATCCAAGGCAACATGTTTTAATAACACTAAAAATGTGGCTTGGAATCACCAAAATAAAGGAAGTGTGAAAACATTATTTTCAAATAAAATGCACTGTATACTCTGCAATGACAATCAGGCACTTAAAATTTTCTATGTCACTAATTGAACTGCAAAGTTTGAGTATTTGTACAAATCCTGCAAATGCATTTAAAAAATTAACATACAATGACATCAGGGCTTGAACTTGGAAATGTATTTCTTGTATCAACACTAGCCCCATACCGTACTGACTTGTCTACCAGGAAACGGATGGAGCTTGCTTACATGCTTTTTATTAATCCAACTTAGAAAGTGCCTGGAATTAAATTTCTTCAAATTCATGACACAGATCACTGAACACTAAATAGCACTTTTTGCTCTAATAATTTGTTCTTCTTTTGGTAAAATTAAAGTAACTGATTCCCAATATTTCAACTGTAAATATATGTATTTTTGTCTGTGGTAGCAGTGTCAAACAGTACTACTTTAACTCCTTATATGATTTAATTACACTTTCCATTTTTGCAAACGATTCTAAAAATTCTTCGTCTTTAATTTTGAACTTGCTATACTGATGCAAGTGAGCCTTATGAATATATGACTTCCAAGCCTTATCAACAATGTTATTAAATGAATAATGAATCAAAGTATTATTTGTGGCTAAGGAAATAAATTTCTCCATATTCATGAATCTTCTGTTCTGGTGTAAGTGAAGACATCTTGAATCTTTGGGTATCCATTGTGGGTATAGATCATTATCATAAAATGGTAGCATAACAGAATCTTTCACATCAGACACACACAATCCCCGTGTCACAAGCAAGTTACTAACACAAGGACTGTACTGCACTAAAGAGTGCTGGGAATTATGAGTCAGTCGTGGTAATTTCATCTCCCAGTCAACTACAGGTTCATTTTCAAAGTAACTCACACGAAGTGTCTGCTTCATATGCCTTACCAATACATTCCAGTCAACATTAGCTTCGTACATGCAAGTTGCCTTAGGATAGTGTGGAGCTGACTTAATGGTGACAAATTTATACTGAGGATGTGGAGTCAGATGGGAAACAATGTCGTAAATTTTGCTTGACTCTGATCTTTCTAGTGGTTGCAATACTGATCCAATCTTAACTGCAATTAAATCATTTAAATCGTGAAAATCTGTGTTTTTATTTTTAAGTAAGTTTACACTCATTTTGTGGAGAAGATCATTTTGAAAAATAAGTAACATATCAGAGATGTCAAACAAATTTGCTATTGTAAGAACAGTATTATAATTCTGAATGACTACTTCGCCTGAACTGTAAGGAAGAACAACGGCATTCAGAAAACATTTAGTTGGGTACTCATCTCGAAGAGTTTCCATGATGTAACATCCCACTCCAGAACCTGTTCCACCAGCAGAGCTAAGAAGGCTCAATGTAGCAAGTAACCTATCACACCTCTCTACTTCCTTCCGCACACACTCCATAATCGTCTCTTCCAATTCTGGCCCTTTCGTCCCATGACCATAAGCCCAATTGTTCCCAGCACCACCACCATTGTGTGATACAAAATTTTTCTCATCATACTTCCATATAGAATCAGCAGCCCACTGCTTCTTGTTTACTTCAGCAATTACTTTTTGTTCTGTATCTACTAATACAGCTCTAGCTACATACTTATGTTCATCAGGTTTACTCCGAAACCATCTTTCTGTACCCTCATCAGAATAGTAACAATCTGGCATCATAAGATCTTGTGACAGAAGCGAAAAGAGACGATGGCCAGTTTGATTGCCACATTGTCCAAATTGTAGGGTTACTACCGACATTGTACAGTCGAAGATTATAAAGTCGTCAGGGACCAAGTATGGAATCTGTTCATATATCATGCACCACAAAAGAAACGTAAACATAAAAACAAACAACAAAAGTAAATTTCTACACTTCAACATAACCTGTGAAGACTAAACGCACCATGTTATTTGTACTGAACTCGCTGTCTTCTTTTTCGGCTTCCATACTAACTGCCCTTTCACAGCTGCAACTGGAATCGAGTAGGTGCCTCTAACTGCTACTAATGACTGGATTTTGGTAATCTGTGCTCGTACTGTCACAGCATGTTAACTTTGTATGTATATGGTAGTGTTGGAATCTTTCGAATTTTATCACATATATTAGAGATATTTGAGTGTGATTAGCAAAATATTGTTGACAAGTTGATAGTCGTGCAACAGACGCTAAAAATGATTCTAAGTAGCATGAACAAAATAAAAGTATCTTCACCACGCCTCCATATTGGAATCATCTGTGCTACAGACTTCACCGCAGATAATACCAGATTACACGCTATCAACATACACAGGAGGGAGAAAATTCCCAACCGTAAATAACTACCATTATCCTTAAATTTAATTTGGTTTGTGTTGAGCTTTGAGTGGTATATTAAGTTCCCCAGGGCACGTCCAGTGGTGGTAACCTGCTGCCGAAATTAGCCCTTCATTACCACCCTTGGGGACGGTGGGATAGACCGTTGGGGGAAGACTTAGACAGCTGCAGGTCTTTAGACATTAGCCGTAGTTATGTTTATGATGACGAGAAAACTACCAATACTCCAAACGCAAAACTGAATTCAATGAAGACCCACCAGTGGGATGCGACAGAGCTCTCAAGGAATAGTTGCATAAGAAGAGCACAGGTATTACGCAGGAAATCCAACACACACGTGTTATGAATGTTTCATTTTGTGTCTGATGTTTAAAAGGAAAAATACTAAACGTTCCCATATATAAAACATTCTTTACTTATTTCGACCACCTTCATACCAAAGAGGTAATACTTTATACTGTAGGATTTAAGGTTTATAATGAGGCTAAATATAGTTTTAGACACTCAATATTTAATGTTGAAAGTTCAACAGTTTTATAATCACCATAATATTCTGTTCCCAATAAACAAAACGAAATAACGTAGCGTTTGGCCTTGCACGTAATAAAATGCAGTTACTTCCTTTTTCCGATGACCAATGACTGTGAACTGTACATTCCGTCATCAAAGATGGCCGGCGTGAGTGTTTTTGCCTGCAGCGCAGTCGGTGCAGAAGTACAAAACCGTTCGGATATTGAAAAAGAGCGCCAGGCATGAAAATGGCTGGTGGAAGCAGAGACACCACGGAAGTGACATTAACAGATGACGACGATGATGAAGAGAGTGACAGTGATGAGGAACCGCACCGAATTACGCTCCAGGCACTGCAGCAAGTACCTGCACAGTCTGTTGTTGTGGACGATTCCAGCGACGTTCACGTCGGCCCGCGATTGACCTACAACGGACCAGTCATTGTCAATCAGATTTTACAGCTGACTGGTGAAGGCAGAGGTTTAAGCGATATTTCACAGCAGGGACTCCTGAGGCAGGCCATTACTGCGCCGGGTAATACTGCCGACCCGCTCAGTAACAACACGAAAGGTAGGAAGCGTCAATAAAGCCGATTTTTTTAGAAAAGGCCTTGTTGACCCGTTTTTATCGGCTGTAATCATCAGTGTTTCTGACGCATATAGTCTGCCTTGCAAATTGTTATGAATGTTCCGGAGGAACTTAGGCTTCCATCTTCAGGGTAGAAGTAAATCACATCTGCCGTAAATATGGATGCAGCAAATTGAAACTAAAACGTTGGTAATCACCAACAAGACCACACAGAATCACAACCTAGAAGATCACAATCCACATTTTCTCAACAATAAGAACTTCTTCCCAAACACTACTGTCAAATGGCTATAACTTCTGCTTTATATTCAGGAGGTCCTGTTTTCAAATCTCGGTCCGATGATAGGCTATCCTGCCTGACTTATGTAAATGTTCTTATCAGGTCTGACACAGAAAATGCTCGAGTAAGACAAAGTTGTGCTTGTTTCTTGTTCTTGACCGTGGCACTAGGCGAAGTGAATGATCAGCTCCGCTTTACGAACAGCGAAAGGCCCACCGATATCCTCGGATAGCAGGTTAGGTGGGCCTGAGAGCCGGTCTGGACGCGGTAGCAAAAAGAAAATCTCCAGTCTGTTCTCGGATTCAAAACCGCAGTCGTCCAGGCAAGTCACTTTTGACTGACCGATGGCATTACATCCTCCTTATTTACAAGTGTCTCGAGGTTCTTATCTGCTTTTCTCAGTCAGAGTTTGTTTACGTAGATAATAAAGAAGATCCACAAGACTGATAGATAACAAAACGCAGAGCATAGCAAACCCGCAGAGGGTGTGGAGAGTTGACATGAAGCTGTTGAGGGGTTCCACCCGTCATAGAGGCAACGCCTTCTTCCAGTCACCACTCATCACGGGGTCGGGACCATCTGTTCCACCCCTACGCATCCCCAGGACTCGTCCGAGAGGTATGGTCTCACAGAGCTCGTTTTAAGGATTCTAGCCTTCCTACAGTTGTCACGTATTATACAATTTCAGGGAAGACCTTTAGGCTATCCTCTCTACAGTCAGTTTATGATAAATGAAGCAGTGAAGCAAAAATGTTTAAAAGTCAACGTTAAAATCATTTAGTGATGATAATACAGGAAGCTGCGTAAATTAAATTGCAGTGAGCTCCAGTACGCTTATCTATAATTTTGTGAGCAAGAAACTAACGTCATCTTCAAACTATTTTCGAATACCTATTGAGAATTCAAAACGCTAAGATGCAAACGCGCGTGTGAAAAGCTTATGAGCTTTGATAGTGACTGCATTCAGGCACTCTTATGCATTGTTACATGGAAAAAAAATTTTTTTTATAAAATGTGAATCATTGTTCTTTATAACGTTCACTCGAAATATTACCCTTTAGTTTTGTCCGATTTTAACCAAAACTGAAATAAGTCGATACGTTTTAATAACAGTAGTAAATTTCAAGTTTAACGAAAGTTCGTCCAGCTAATCTCGAATGATGAAGCAAATAGACATATTTTTGCAACTTCGTTGCGACCGGGCCTAAAATGACGATAATATGCCTTCCACAACCGAATATTCTGTGATGAACACCCGTATAACATTTCTCATAGAATCTTATCTCAATGTATTTACTACGCCTTAATGACGTGATTACAAATTGGCACAACACTAATAATAACTGTCACCACGGTTCCCTCAAAAGTATTTCGGGCTGATTTCTTATCCAGAGTGTCGAATAGCGGTCGATGTTCATCGTCTGGGTTATAACGCGGTGTGGGATTGTAGTTACATACTTCCGCGAGCAATTTATATTTAGAGTTGCCTTCCTAGTTGCCATTTAGTATGTCCGGCCTTATCTGCGTTGTGCTGCCTATTATGAAAACATCCGTAGAGTATACCTTTATTATTAAGGACATAAGAGGGAAGTATAAAAATAATACCTCTGGGTTGAATGGCTATAACTAAGTATCTTGGAAGAAGGTAATGCCTTACAACCTCTTTTTGGATTGTATTGGTCCTGAATCTCGGCCATCTTTGAGTTTTTTTTATCTCCTTCAAATGGGGCAGGATGGCTTCCTTCCCAATCGTGATCGTTATCACCTTTTCCATCATATCTGAAGCAGTGGTAACAAAATCCATGCAGCTGAAACAGTGTTGTTTAATTGCGTAAGAATCAGTGAAGGGAAGACTGGAAAACAGAAGTGTTTATAATTATCTCTAACACTTGTAAATTATGAGGTAGAAAGATACGTGTGACAAACATGGAACAAAGTCCCTTGAAATATGCTGAGGTAAGGATAATTACTTTCCTTATATACTTTGACTCATACTTGTATTTACTCCCAGCTTTCTTTTAATTTTACTTTCGGTACTCTTTTTCCCATCTTTTATCTCTCTCGATTTTAAATTCAGAGTATGACTGCTACATTTCAGTTCTGAATGGTTTATCTTCTTTCCTTGAGGATTATACATAATTTGTTTGTGTAAATTGTAATATAATAATATATAATTTGTTTGCGTCACTCACTACTTCACGACCAAGACCAAGAAACCTCCGAAAAGGAGGCGGCTAAAACCCACAACAGGGTTGTAGAGCTGAGAAACAACAAACATATACATAATTTTACATATTATTTTTTATATTGGTATGAAACTTAATGAGTTCTAATGGCTGGACATATATTGAAGGGTTCATATTGTGGTCTTCTAGTTAAAGCCTTGCATGGTCTCATCAGTAGTTATCAAGCACTTGTGATTCGACACTATGTAGCCTTAGCTACTGACAGCATCATTAAATAAGCCACATACAAATCCATCACAACAAATGGTAAGCCTATTATGACAAAGCATACTGAACTATGTCCTACAAAAGTTGTTCCTAATTTGATGGCAGATATTTTCATACAATATTTCCTTCTTTCAGAGAACCAGTTTAACAATGAAGTTGGGACAAACCCTAATGCAGCACTCCGGGACCATGCCGGTGCAAATTTGCATCGGCAGACCACCACAACTCCAAAGAAGTCTGTCATCGTGCGGCTACTGTGGGTTTTTATTGTCATCATTTCATTCACGACTGTGTGTTTGATTACAGCATTTGCAATACAGAACAGTCAGTATGAGGAGCTGGTGTCTGTTGGCATGAAGTCCTCGTCACATTTCAATGCATCAGTTAGTGTGGGTAAGTGTTACATAAAACGAACACTCACTTAACAACACTGTGCATTTTGGGCAAGATGTTGACACTTGCGAGGCTGGATCATTCCTGGAATTGGTAAACAGAGTCTTATAATAATGCTTATGCTCACATGTGTGTATAATTATTACACCTTGAAAACACAATGAGAATTTTGGCCAACATGCCAAAATTGGTTATGAAGTAGTGATATGTTCATGTATTTTTGTATATCTACAAAAGTATGTTTGTTCTTAATTCAGTGGTTCTTGGAGTAACTTCCAATAATCACAAGTAAAAATAATCGTTCACCCATGGTCTGTAATATCCCTGAGGGACAGATAAGATTAAGAGGGAAAATAAAATATAACTAAAGAAATTAAACTGTCAGTACAGTAACAGTGAACTGCAGAAATATAAATAGCATAGGTCCTTCTTCTGAAATTTTGTGTACATCTGGTACCCTTAAGATAAGTACTCTCCGTTCAAAACCGTTTTGCAGGATTTGATCCAATGATGAAAACGCCAAGTTCAGAGCCCTTCCGACTGCCTGGAGGACACTATATCTATTCCAAGCAGGACTTGGGAGCTATCAAGGAATTGTGCAGTGAGCAGCTGGTACATCCAACTCCTGTAGTTGTCATCTCCCACACGACGACTCGACAATGCACCAGTTTTGATACGTGTTCAGAAGCCGCGAGACTGATTCAGTTGAATATCATTGGCAAAAGAGGGTCACAAAACAGTGCTAATGCAGCGGACATTGGCTACAATTTTCTGATAGGAGGTGATGGAAATGTCTATGAAGGTAAAGGATGGGATGAGATGTCCTCCCATAGAACACCAGAAGGTATACTGGGAATTTCTTTTATAGGGAATTATCATAAAGACAGGTTAACATATGGACAGATAGAAGCAGCTCAAGAACTTCTTGCATTGGGAGTGAAGTTAGAAAAACTGTCACCTTCCTACATATTGGTCGCACACTACCAGACTGCGTCGACAGATAGTCCAGGAAAAAATATTGTAAAGGTTATAGAGAAGTGGCCTCATTGGTCGCCCAGTTACCGAATTACATGATAATGTTAAATACGTGCAGTTGTGATTTTGCCATTCAAGGGAGATACGGATTCTCATACACGACCGTCTTCCAATATGCGGCTCACCTGACCTAAAATTGTATGTGCAGTTATATCTGTTCGCACATTTATGGCGTAATACTGCCGAGGACCATGTGCCACATCGTCATTTACATCTCTTTAGTTGTAATACCGTCGCAGTTACATGGACAGTATCTGGCAACATACTGAAAGTGACCACTTGTCATAAAAAAATTGACAGTCTGAGGGGTCAGAGGCCAAAGGTTTATTACCCAGTAATCTAATTAGTCTCACAGTGAAATAAGTTATATAAGTTATGTTCTATCGTAATTCATATATAATTTTCATTCACAAACATCATCCAAGGTAACATTTTATAAAATTATTTCCTGACATGATTAAGCATTACTGCCATCATCAGGAGCAGTACCAAATACAATAATAAGCATAGGAACTGTTAAATTTACAGACGTCTGTCTTCTGGGCTGTTGCACCGTGTAGTCTGGTAGAAGTTTACCGACGTTTCAGAGGTCCTTGCTGCCTCCATCATCAGACCCTGGACCTGTTAAACATCGGCAAACTTCTACCAGACTGCACGGTGCAACAACCCAGAAGACAGCTATCTTCAAACTCACTACCCTGAAAACCTGAAATCCTACATTTTAAATTTATGGTATTTTTTTTTTAGTCAATATAATGTCCAAATATTTTATGATTTTCTCAATTTTCTTTGTAAATTTAAAAACCAATTAAAGTTAATATGTGACATTTCAAGTGTATGGGATAACCATTATGTCTAATTCTCTGGAAATATATATGATAACCACATGATTAAATTGTTAATATATGCTATTTGTTGTCTATGTAACTTCTTTATGTTATCTTGACCCTTTTACTTTAATTAACATTCAAAACATAGTTGGACTTGTCACATATTGAAGGCATGGTCATAATCTCTTGTTTTTGTACTTGATTCTGTTATCTTGTGCCTCTGCCCCACTTGCTGTTATTTTAAGCCTGGTAGTGATTGTGTTTATTTTTCTGTAACATCATTTATGGAGTATATTATTTATTGTGCTGTCTGTGTTATGTCCTATTATCCGTAGATCATACCTGTTACCAGGGTGTTCAGTGTGTGGATTGAGTGCCATGCTCCATGGTGCTTTTGAGTAGAAATGAGATTGTATCTAATGGATAATGAATAAGTCTGACATATTTTAATTCTTGATACAACAATATGGACACAACAGGAATTATTCTGTCATGTTAGTTTTAATTTTACGTTATTTGTGTATTATAAAGTTCACGTGCTTCAAAATTGTCTACTCTAAGGCCCACAGAATTGAACCTTATGACACCAAAATATACAGTTAAGTTTCCGACATGAATAACGTCTCATGCCAAATAAAACTACCTCTAAAAACATTGACAAACTAGTAAAAAAGTAGTAAAGTTTACAACACAATCATGAAACTATTATAATTCATAATAGTGGACTTATTTATAGTACACTTTATGTAGGATGTACATAAATTTTTACAATTTAGGTTAAATAATTAAGAGGTAAATAAAACTTCTGCAAAAGTAAAACCATGTTAATTTTAACAACAAATATAACAACGATAACCATGTTCAGGGTTTATTTGTGGGTTTGAATCCCATTCATTGATATTTGTCATCATCTGAGGCCTTGCAGCGGGCTGATCACTCGTCCAGGGAGTCCTACAAAATGTGTCAAGATTTTTCAAGGTATGTATATGATTTAGTTAGCAGATTAAAAATATACTGTGTGATTAATTAATAAATCAGTTCGCAATTAGTATTGAATTTTCTAGCAGTACTTTTCTTCGTGAACTATTCTTTGCAGTGGAAGGAAGAAGGTTGTAAAAATAGACACCTAACAACAGTTTTAAGTAGATTATGAAGTGAACTTTTACGTTAAAGTCAACATACCACAATGCAAAGAAATCAATTGATACACAAAACATACGTTTATTGGTATATTTTGTAGGTTAAGAATTAAATTTCTACCATGACCAAGATACTAATTGAAAGCTTGGCGACTTGCGACACTTGTTGGCGATGATTCGAAGTTGTCGCATGGATCACGTAGAGAACTTCCTATTAGTCTTTCCACTATCTAGTCATACGTACAAAATTTAATTTTTCGTTCTGAACAGAGGGAAAGCTGTGTGTGTGTGTGTGTGTTGTTCCTTAAACCACTCTTTCACGTTACTGTATTCCAATCCAAACAAATGTTCGTCCTTGGTGACGCTAGTTACAAGTTGGTGCTTCGAGAGTGGGGATACCCCATCACACAATCTTGCAACGTCCAACTAGAAATGTCAGTCTGATGGAACTACTCTTGATGCGCGTGCTCTGTGCTTTCGGCTAATCATGGTTGGGTGAATGGGTGTGTAGCTCATAGCGTGTATGAGGAAGTTTGTTCTGTAGTGTTAGTTGTTTGACCAGATGTAAAATTACAATTACACGTCGAGTCTAAAGTGGCGATGCCTGTTTTGTTGTGGTTGAAGTGAGCATATGGTTGATTTTCAATGCCAGTCGACAACAACATCAATGATACGACAATAAATATGACTGCGTCCATTCCGAGTAGGAAAGCGGATATGCAGAAGAAAGACGTACTCGCAACTGATGACGGAAGCTGTACACACTCTAATGGAAGTAGTACCTCAGAAGACGAAGAAGATCCCGACTATGAAGGAGTTTCGACGCACGAAGTGTCTGAAGTTTCGACAGGTGCGTTATGCCTCAGTGGGTCCCCATCCAACTTCCACATGGAGAACAATAGTGATGTTCAGATTGGCCCCAGACTCCATTACAATGCCCCAGTCACTATCAACCAATTTGTTCATGTGCTGGGAAGCAACGAGGTCTCTCCAGATGGCATTCTGCAAGAGGCCGTTAGGGCGCCCATACACGGACTTGACGCAGAAGAAAGTAACATATCACAAGGTACGTTTAGTAGCTGTTATACTTCGAACGACAGAACCTCGCGAACCGAGTTTGTTACACGTGGTTGTACGAACCTTGCTAAGAAAAGAGGCTATTCGTTCTCGAGCTATTTATCTCGATTTTCTTATTATTGTTGCATAAACGAAGACAGCTTAATGGATGGAAGAGATGAAAAATTCTTACATAATTTTGGTTATAAAGCCTGAAGAAAATAACCACTTGAAAGACCTGTGAATAGATGTAGGACAATATTAAAATGGATTTTGATGGGAGTGGATGGATTAATTCATTTGGTTCAGAATCGTGACCCCGTGGTGGACTGTCGTGAATACAGCAACAAAGTTGTATGTTTCATAAAAGACGTAGAATTGGCTAGCCGAGAAACGATTAGCTTTCCTAGAAGGACAATTCGGGGTTTGTTTTAAATAAAAAGTTACAAAATTAATTTCGTTCGTACCATTGTTGCTTTTGAATAGTTTCGCTCTTTTGATATCTACTATACCTGTACAAGTACCAAAGTCCTAAACTGGCTTCCATTGTGCATGTACAGACCTGAATATAATGTAATTGTTTTTAACTGCCACTGGTAATTTAATCTGCTCGAGAGCAATATACACATATAAGTTTCTGTGCTAACAGTGGCTGTCTGTTGATATGAACGATATGTATTGCCTGCTTACAAGATTACACGTTGTGTATTAACGACTTTGCTGTTATCGATAATGAAACAAGTGAGCGTAGTGTAAGGAAAGTTTTGGAGAATCATATCAAGTTGTGAAGCTGTTTCCAGCATTGTAAGAAGGTGAACAGATTTATGGCTATCGTCTTAAATTCTTGAACATTTTGTTGGTTGGTAGTTTATTTAACCCTTTGAAGCCCTAAGGTTGTCTAATTAACATTTAAAAATTAAGTTATTGACAAAGAAAACAGCGTATAGCGTTTTCATAACGAAGACCATTGGTTAATGCTTAGAGAAATAATCACTATTTATTCTAAGAATCATGTGAAACTCATATACACTGTGTTCAAAATGCAGAGGTAAGTGGTGCATAGGTACGATCTGTATTATTAACCCACGATAAATAAAAATGCCAGTGTTATTTAGTATATTTATAATTTAATCGGGAGCATAGCGTTCATGTTAACCGTGTTATCCCGGCTAAGTCTTAAAAAGCCGACAAAATAAATTCTTCTGTCTTACTTTTGTGATTCACTGGAACAATGTTTCCATGAAATACGTTGACATCAGCAGAATGTTTAAAAATAGCGTCTGGATAAAAACGTTAATACTATGAATCTCGTCTTCCGAGAACTGTTCGTAGACGCGTGTTACGACAGCATTTTCCAGTTTGAACTTTGTAATGGGAACGTGTTGCGTTTTTTTAAGTTAGGAACTGGATTTTTAAATTTGACTCTGGGTTTTTGAAGATGTCAAACCGTAATTCGGTCAGTTGATGACTGTAGACGATGGTTACGGCTCCAGGAATTTGCTCCTACATGTTTTTTTTTTTCTGGTTTTCGATAATGATCGATTATGTCAGTAGTTAATTAATCCAGTAAATCAGTTAACTCTTACTGTCTTCATATATTACCCATAATGTAACGTGGCAATGGTAAAACATTACATAATGAGGGGCTTTAAAATTTGTACCTTTCACCAAATGTTATTTCGATAATCAGATCAAGAAGGAGAATGTGTAGAACTCATAGGGAGGTGAGAAATACATTGATTTTTTTGTGTTAATGGCGGCTACATGTTTCGATATATATAAATTGTCATCTTCGGACTTGTTATTTCAGTTTTTAAGTACAGTTAGTTTTGCACATGAATTTTAAAATTATTCCCTGGCTTTTTTTATTCTTCACGGAATATCATTGAAGTTACTAGAATAATTATACTGGGATTGGACAGACATATATCGCCTATAGTAAATCAACATTTTGATTGGTTAACGTCATTAAACAAACCCGAGGAATAGTTGGGAGGAAAATGACAGTCTAATTTAAGGATGTGAATATAATTGGAGAATCCATCGTCAGGCTTTTGTGATTCCGTTGGTATCATTTATATGAATTGGTAAAGGCTTGTTAAGGGAAACTTAACTTTGGACAGATGGTAGAACCGGCTGCTGACTGGGAAACCGAACAAGCCGTTTGTAATGCTTGCTGCTACTAGAGCAATTGTTTTGTGGGTGTCATATTTACATGACCTTCGGAATTCCTATGAGATAAGCATAGAATTCATACTGATATTCATTTGTAAAATATAATGACTAGCGTGGAAGTTTCTTTTTTGTAACAGTTGTTTTAATCCTATTAGAAACTTCTGTGCGAAATAAAAAAAACAGGAAGTCTTAAAATAGGACAGAAAACAAACTACTGCAGAAGTATGGGTATGTAGAAAGAAATGTACACAAAAGAAAATCATATATTCTGTCGTACATTTTGTAAATGAATAATATGCAACATGATTCTCGTCCACTGCCAAACTTTATGAACAAAGCTGTCCCCTCACGTCTGCGCTCGTAGTGTTTGAGAAAAATGTTATGAGGGGAATATTTGGATGTTTTAACAACAGAATTTTTCTCATGGTCACCCTGAAATATTCCCATCAGATCTGCGAGTAAATATAATTGCCCACCCCTGACTTGTGACTTACGTATTTTGTATTTGTCATTCAAGGGTTGTGACTCATTTCCCGTCTCAGAGCAAGGTCGTTTGTGACAGAGTTGCTGTAGTGGCATGGCAAAATTTATGATGGGCTAATTTCTAAATTAGTAACTAACTACTTAATTAACAAAAGTGCATGACATAGTCTTCCTCGGTGGAAATGCAGAAAATAAGAACCAGGGCTCGACCCACCGCATGCCTGTGCCAGAGGGAGCAACAGCGAAGGCCATACACGCATGCGTGTCTGCATTAAAATACAGGTATTCCAAAAAGATGTATACACGATTCTGGCTAATGTAATGGTTGTAGAAATCATTTTGGGGCAACCTGTACTGCGAAAATTCATTGTGCTTAAAATCTTAGAAACAAGTACGCTATATATATAGTCGATTATAACTTGCTTGGAGTAGTGACTGAAGTCAAAGCGGAGGTATTACGTAATTACTTTTCTGTCTGGCATCTGCTGTGGGAAACCTTATCAGTGTAGCAAAGTTGGTTGACGTTTGCGCTTGGCGAGTCGTGTAAACAGAGATTGAGAGCTTTATTTACATTGTGCATGAGAATCATAGCAGTCAGCCGCGTTTTTTTTACGATGTCTATGTTGCCATACTGCATACTCGTATACTTGTTCGAGAGTTTCCCTCCATGGGCTGAAGTTTTAGAATTGTACCCGGTTTGACCCGAGGACCGTTTGGTCCGAACCAGCCCGAATGAAGCCCGATCTATTTATTTTTAATTGCCATTAATACTTGAATGAATTATTTAACAACGCTCTAAAAATGTCACTGATTGTTTTACCGTTTGGAGAACGGTTCATAGATGTTGGACATTTTGTTTTGAAACATGGGTGTTCCCCATTGCGATGGACTTGCTACTGTAACCATGTTTTATTTTCGTTCTTATCATCTTGAATGTAACCATTGAGAATTGGACCTGTGTTCGTATGACATTTCTGATAGGGAATGATCTCTGAAATAAGACCAGTGAAGTAACCAGACTTGTGACGTAGAAGCATTAGGAGAGTTAACTGTGCGGTCTCTTTGGCATATAGGGGTTCCGATCACTTTTTTATAAATTACTTTTTACTGTCACATTTAGTTTGGTTCATGTTTGTATATTTTGAGTGTCATTACATTAATTTGTAGATGCAAATAATCGCACTAACACAGAATTAATTCTTGTAACAGAACAACAGCGACCATGAAATTTTTTTTGTTGGTTCTAAGCAACTGATTATATATAATGATCCAGTGACATATAACAATATTTTCTAGCAGAAGAATACCAAAAATTCTAAAATCTAATTATTCAGAACCCAAATGTGAGTGTTTTTAACTCTCTGTCGTCTGTTTTACAGCCACACTGATTGGCTCCATTCAGAATCCTCATGGCGAATCTCATCATCATACTGCAGCCGCAGCAAAGTATAACAAGATGGCCTGTCTCTGCCTTCACTGGCGGATCTTTCTGCCAACTCTGGCTGTCATCGTGCTGCTGGTGATAATTCTAACAGCCATTATCATTCACTTTTCTTCCAGTAGTAGAGATGATCTGCCGAAACAGACTTTTTATCCTGCTCCCGAAGGTAATGCCTGATACAAGTTCTCAGTACAAATTATATACACAGCAGTCTTCCACTTTACTCAACTTTCATGCCTGCCTTCAATTTCAGAGTTTAGTAGAATGGAGTTGACACCATTTCAATTTCCTTTTCGGAATGGATAATGAAATATACTTGTCATCTTATAATGCATGAATGTGTGCTTTGCTTTCTAATGTGCTCTGATCCTTGTTGATTGAAATGAAAAACTCTATAGTTCTTAAATGGGTTACAGAACAACAATGAAATCCTAATACAACACTGCCAAGAGGTCTCACCATTTACAGCAAAGAGAAATTGAGATATCTGAAACTAAGATTTGAAAGACAAATGCTTCATTGTCAAATCGCATACAGCAACGTCAGCTTGCTGCAGGCTGCATGTTCTGCTCAGACGAGCGACTTCCAAGGTTCGCACATGGGAGGTGGTCTTCACCTTACAGATACCGATTACAGCTTCGTGGTAAATGGGATTGTAAACGTGTATGAGGGAAGAGAATGAGGCTTTGTGAGGCATTGTAATATCAGAATATCTGTCATTGGTAATTTTGTCCATGATTTGCTAAAAAATTATCAGATAAGAGCAGTGCAGGAAGTTATGAAACTGTTAAAGTTTACGAAAACTACAAACTATGTGGCAATGAATGACACATGCCACATTTAATCCTGGAGTGGTTGTGTATGATTCATTAAAAAAAAAAAGACCATGTCTGGAGACCTACACGTGGTGATACATGTGCTCTTATCATAAAAGTGTTATACTTTATTTAACTTGTGACAGATTGAACTTATTCACTCACTCTTATCATGACTGTTTCCAGAGTTGTTTACGTCCATTAGAAATAAATATGCCATATTTTCAGAGTTTTTTTTTTGTTAAGTAATGTAGACTCTGTTCCCCGATAGGACTGCAGCAGAATTGAGATATCTTAATTTTCTTGCTGTCAGATAGCAACATTTTAGTGTTTATTCCTTGTGGTGATTTATGTGATCATTGCACACCCTTTCCTTAAAATCAATAATGAAGACTGTCTTTGGTCGAAGAACTTTATGCAGTTCTAAGAAGAGAAATTGTCTGAAAAACCTTCAGAGAAGAACTGACATTACAGATTTGATGAAGGGTCTTGAACAAACAATGGTGTGGATTTTTCCTTTAATTAATTGTGTTAATTATGTTTCAACAGTCATAAATAAATTATTTCTGATTGCTGTCAGCTGCAAGATGATGGACATCTGTTCATATGTGTTAAGTGCGTACTAAATTTTATGTGACGCCTTGTGCCATGGAATCTCCAACTAAAATCAAGAAGTACTCATTATTGTGCCATTAATAGAATATGAAATGTGAATTTATGTTTTATTTTAATTGCCTATTTTCTTAATTTAATGTGAATCTCAGAAGTACATATTAAATTTAATCTTTCATACCTGGGAAATTACTAATGATAGGACTGCATGAGAACTTGACTGCTTTTACTTACATTGTGGACCTAATTTGTAAGGCCAATATACCTCATAGTCAATAATATTATGGAGCCACATTTATGAAATATCAAACATAGGAACAGCATTACTAACAGACAGATTTCAGTAGCTTCATATGTATACATTACTAAATCTTGAATATGCGTTTAAAAGCTTTAGCCAGTACACAATATCTTTAACTTTATGCTGTCTATTTTCAATTCCTGTATTCTTTCTTCTATGGATCTCCAGTCCGTATTCGATCCATGACCTCCTCAATTCTCCTCTTCCATTCGGTCCTCTGTTAGGTCCGTCTGTCCGAGGCTTTGATTGAGGTTTCGAAACATCTTCCTTTTTACGGTGCAAGGTTGTTAGCCTTGCGACCAACCCCCAACCTGGAGGACCAGGGTACCTGTCTTAGTCTGACCTCTCCCCCTCGACCAATCTGGCTAGGGAGGCCCTACCAGTAGCTATGCTACCACCAGCATAGCTCTTGGGATCACTGAGGTACTCAAGCCCCACCACCACAGCAAGGTGCAGATACCATTAAATGAGGATTCCTGTATTTCCACACCATAATGTCTGACGTGTGATTGGGATAGTATCTGGAATTGTAATGGCGTTCTTAAGTAAGAATTTATCCTGTCATATAATTAAGGAGAGTAACTGCTTTCTTGTTTAACCTTTATTTTATGTGCATCAAGACAAGTGCATTGCATGCTAATTCTAGCTGGCAGCCTGTTGGTATCGGGGTGTGAATCGCCAGCTGCGATATGGTAAAAGTTTAGAGAACAAGATGTCATTGTACTGTCTGTCATTTAACTTGCTTCTGATATTAGCAGTGCCACGAAGGAAATTTGACACACTTCATGCATGCTCTGCTCTATACTACCATTCAAAACAACATTTCTCCGTTGTAAACAGTGTATGAGCATTTGCACACGTAACAGCGCAGTGAACTCCACCACGCAGAATGTATGTTGATTTACTGTCCCATTACTTTAGTAAAACCAAAAACAGGCAGATTCAAAATCACTACCATACATTACAAATATGAAGAAAATTGACGTGGACAATACCTTGTGTTGTTACAATTTATGAATCACAGTCGAATGAACTAAGCTGATTTTATTTTCTTTTATCCAGTAAACACTGGATGTTCAAGGGGTGCAAGTCTCTGAAATTATATAGGTTATGTTAATTCCAGGGCTTGTAGTAAATACATCATATAATTAAAATCGAAACTTACATTTAACTTAAAATGTAATGTAAAGGAATTTTACTTACATTAGATGAAATGGTAACACTTTTACTACCACGTCTGTCTGTAATTTGATCTCTACTAATCACAGCCTCTAACTGCACGTTCCATATTTAAAATTGTTATTATGAACATTATTTACTTATTTGGATGACTTATAATAGTGTCTGCTTATTCATAATATTGTGCCGTACATTTTAATCAGTTTATTTTTGACAGTCCTGCATTATTTACAGATCCAGAACCAAACCCCAATACAACACTACCAGGAGATCATGTTATATACTCCAAAGAAGACTGGTATGGTGTAGCACCAAAATTTGAAAGGCAGCTTAAACACCCAACACCATTCGTTGTCATTTCCCACACAGCAACGCCAGCTTGCTATAGTCCAGTTGTTTGTGCAGCTCGGATGAGGAACTTCCAAGATGTACACATGGGAGACTCTCATAACTTTCCAGATATTGGTTATAGCTTCGTGGTCGGTGGCGACGGAAATGTGTACGTGGGAAGAGGATGGGATGCCACAAACATGCATTCTGGTTTTGTGAAACGATGTAATATCGGAATATCTTTCATTGGTAATTTCGTTCATGATACACCAACAAATGGTCAGATACAAGCAGTGCAGGAACTTATAAAGCTTGGAGTGAGTCTAGGAAAGATTGACAAAAACTATAAATTGGTGGCAATGAACGAGACATTTACCACATTAAGTCCTGGAGTGGTTCTATATGGTATTATTGCCAAATGGCCTCATTTCTGGAAGCCTAGTCATGATGATATTGGTATGTGTCCATATACGGTATAGTGTTAGGAATGTGTGGTAATTTCTGTAAAAGTTAGGTAAGATTTTAAGTTTTCACGGCAGTGAGTATGAAGATTTCTGTCTTCTGCGTTGTTGCGCCGTGTAGTCTGGTTGGTGGCCAAGTGAAAGACTGCTTTTTTTATGGCTCAATCCTGAAGAATTTGAAGTCCATTATTTCATCAAATCCACTAGACTAGTTATTTTTAATATGCAGAAAGGGAATTTTATAGGATTATGATTGCAATAAAGAATTTTTAAACACCTGATAATTTCTCTAAACACTGGACTGGTACAAAAAAAAATTTCTCTCTTTCTACTTTTGGGGATGGTGAAGTTTGACAGCCTGGTGTATGACACCATATTTTAATTGACATTTCTGTACCGATGTTTACTTTCACATCCTTTGCTCCTTCATGAATATATACTTTGAGTGATGGAATTAAGATGGGCTGAACAAGAAGCATGCAAGGAAGAAACAAGAAATACATGTACAGTTTTTGTTTAGAAACCCATGTAGAATACCTAGGTGGAGATGGATAATGCTAGAATTAATCTTAGGGAAGTAGATCATGAACATATAAATGGCTTCAACTGGCTTCGGAGATCTAATGTTGCACATCTGTATGACTTAAGAAACTTAAGGTTTCATAATAGCAGCAGTTTGGTGAATCATAACAGCAAAGTTCTATTGGTCTGCTGTATAGTTAGAAGAGAGAGGTAATTGCACCCATTTAAGAAAAAGTTTAAAATAAATTCAAATTAAAAATATTTTATTAAGTAGAGTATTAAGAAAGATCATGTCTTCATTCCTGTATACATTCAAGAAACAACTCATATTTTATTACAGAGCAGTTAAATAAAAACTTTTCGTTGGTAACTAGTACCCAATGGGTATGGGCAATGAAAGAGGTATTGGATTATGGTTTTCACTTATCACACAAATGATTATGTAACCAATAGAACTTGTAACACATCTTAATCATAGTTTATCTTGCATTTCCTTTTTCTCTTAAGAGTATATTGGCCTCTTGAGCAATTTCTGTGCATCCCTACATTCATTCAGTCTCTGCTTTACTTGCCTCTTTAGAGATCGCTGGTTTTCAAGTTTCTTTTGGCATTGTTTTCACAGGACTCGATGTCCATATTCTAGATTTTTGTTGCCGTGTTTATTAAGATATAATGCTCCACAAGGTGATGGGACAGAAGAAATAGCTGCTGTGGTACCACTGTGGAGAACTTCCAGTTGCATGAGTGTTATGTTCTTGATTTTTTACAGGGATGTCCGTTAGATCATGCTAATGGTCTTGGAGAGTTTCTGTCATGGATGCATCGGCTGTTTCTCCACGACTGCCATAGGACAGCTCTTGAATAGGAACATGTGCTTAATTTTCTCTCTTATCCAGCAAATTATTAGAAATTATGTAATCTTTGTTAGGGAAAGTAGGTTCAAGGCCAGGTACCACTTCTTTTTAAACCTCAGATAGTTTTTTCAATAGTAGCAATTCTGTGGAAAGCTTCCATGAAGATTAAAACTAACTCAGAAAGTGTGATCTTCAAGGGCCAAAGAATGGCATGTAGTTGCTTTGTATAATGGATGTAAAGCAGTGAAGTGTTTTTAACAGATATTGACATAGTATTTTGTCATTTAGCCACTCTCACAACAGTGATACACAGCACCAGGATATCCATCTTTTTCAAGCTTGGAAGAAATTGCTTTTCTGGTAGTACCACATATATGAACAGAGATGGGATATAGTGATCTACAGCACTGAAAGCACAACAAATACATGTGTGCCTCTTCTCCAACTAGTCATGATACCCATCTCTTTTATTCCTTTTGGTGATGTATGTGGCCTAGAGCGTGAAATGTACATGTTCTAATCTCATCTACAGTATTCAATTCTTTTACTTGGAAATTGTGTTTGACTGTCACAAATTCAAGATTAGAGTAGGACTTTTTCTTGCTGAGAACAGGTGTTTAATTTGAAGAAGTTGCGCTTTTTTTCTCTCCTTTTATATATATATATATATACACACACATAGATAGATAGATTGGGGTGTCTTTTGAGAAAATCCATGAGCCAGTCTTTCTGTGCAAGAATGTTTGCTTTGGGAGAAATTTTCTTGTGTTGTTTCTGCATACACATTTGCCAGACACCTCTGTTTAGAGGGTGTAACCCCATAAGAAAACTTTAGCAATATGACTTACAATGTCATTTTCATCCTGTGCAGCAAAAACATATTTTCTGAGGGCAAACCAAAAATATTTCCTGCTTTATGTTTTGCGATATTGCAACCCTAGAAACGTTCTGATTTAACTGTCCATATCCTGTATCATAGATGGTTAAAACGTTAAAGGCTGCTGCATTGTTTGTATAACGTACAATATAGATGGGTTTCAGGGTTGCTGCATTGTTTTGAAGGCTACGGCATAATTGGAGCTGCTATATTGTTTCCACGTACGACTGCGGAGATGGCTTTCAGGGCTACGGAATTGTTTCCAAAATTATGGCATAGATGGCTGCAGGTATTAAGGCTGCTCCATTTTTCCACTATCCATGAGTATTTTTTCCTTTTTTACTCTGTAGGAAGCATCCGTAGAAATTTCGATTCATTTAATAGGAGATGGTTTAAAATAATAATAATATGAATTCTATAATTTTATCATTTCAGTATGTGGAGTAATGGCACTCTGCAAATTTCGGTTGCAAATGAACGAATCAATACGACTGTAACCGAAGTTGACCGACACAAAAAATTCCTGTTCGTTTCGTACTTGTTATGTGTTATGTTCGCCATGATGTTGCTGTGAAATTGTAATCTAAAATATTCATCCCGATGTTGGACTTAGGCCTTTATCAATGTAGTAATCACACTTTCATCAATAGTAGATCCCAGGGAAGCATTTCGTGGATACCAAAGAAAGCTTCAAACGTGTTTGAAGCTTTCGAGGCCGTATTCATGGAACTATGAACCTGGACTCGTTGTCTTTTACTTTGTCACAAATAAGTTATTTGGTTGCAAATTTAACAAAGAAAAATTATAAACAAAGTACTCAGGAATTATCATACGTAAGTACAATCAATGTCTAGCCTGTAATTATCTTGCTAAACCGTGTAAATCCTTTGCAGTGTAAGGATTACGCTTGTGGTTTGCAAAGGAAGTGTTCATTGCTTTGTGGCTAACGCAGCGTTGTAGTTGTTTAAGCCTTAATTTGTAGTATTGTGTCCATTCCATATTGTATGTTTGTGGCTTCAACTTGTGTACAAGTGCTAGTAATATAAATGCATGCTTTCTTTTGTGGTTTCTATTAACAATGTTTTCATTGTATTGGTGCATGTTCCACCATTTCCAAGGTGGTGGAATATAAAATAAAAATCCAGTGCCATAAACTCTTTAATTGGGAATTAAGGTTGTTATTACCTCAAATCAGGAGTGTTTATATTCAGTTTATAGTGTGAACATCTGTTATTTGTAGAAGTATAGAAATAAACTACTTACACTTCTGATTGATTTATTGTGGGGTTGTCCTGGGTTTGTGAAGCTTCATGATTTTTGCTCTTCATCAAATACCATGAGCTCAAGAAGGTTCATATGAACAAAACATGTTCTATTCTCAATGGAAACAGACAAAATGTTTGGAGAGTCTCATGGGTTGTGGCTACTTCAGACCTGGGATTGATTAGAGGATTATACATTGCATCTGCTGGCATGGTTATATGTAACTCTCATATCCTGGATCCCAGCAGGAACTACATGACCAGCTGTTAAGTACTACAAGATTTTCCCAATATGAGTCCAGTAATACTCAATAAAAACAGAGTAAACATATCTATATTACAAGTGATACTAAAAATTATGTCTCTACACATATACACACTTACATTCTACCATTTAATTAAGCTGAAATCCATCGCTATGTTGCTTTGGCCACTGACGATTTCAAGATTCCAGTCTCTTAGTCAAGGCAACTCATTTATTTCTATGGTGTTTTTTCTAATGTAGCCTTTTAAGTTGTCTAGTTTTTCTTTGGTTAGCATACAGCATTTTGAACAGGTTTTTTGTCCAGAAGTTACACAATATACCTGACTTTGTTAATAAGTTTATGGATGATTATTTTGCTTGGAACAGTGATCCCTGATAATTTATGATGAAATTGTCTGTGACCTTTCCTAACAGAACCATATTTAACATATGCCTACAGAAATACATGCTATTAACCATATCTACATTCATAACAGTAACCAGTACTTCACATGATGTTAGTCACACCTGCACTGTTATATGATTAATTTTATCGGCAGTTGCTGTTAGTATTTGATGATGAATCTTGTGGCTCCTGCTGGGAGCTGGGATGAGAGTACTGGATGTAAGCATACCAGTACCGCACTGTAGAGTGGGGTGGATTTAACTGGCTGAGGATATGGCCAAGTTGCTATCCATTGAGATGAAATCTTAGGTTCTGTATTGAATCCATTGAAGGCATGAATAACTACCTGTTCCTGAAGAAAGACACATTTACATTTTAAGTGTCTGTATATGTCACATGCTTGTATGTACATGTAATTTGGTTTGATTATGATAAAGTTGCCTTATCTATTATGGCAGTGACACGATGCAGCACGTTCATAAATGTGTTGAATGCACCTTAAATATTGTTTTAAAATAATAAGATCAAGTAGAAGTCTGACCAACTTGGAGCTGGAAAAATTTGAAAGTTTTAACAAAATATTTTATTTCTTTGCTAGTTGGTGGCATTATACAGTCTCGAGGCAGATAGACACTTGCTGCGTTGTCTCTTCTCACACATAGACTTCAGTGCTGAGGGGAGCAAAACCAGCAGCAGCAAAGATTTCCATCAGATCCAGCTGCTGGTCCAGGAGTGTGTGGCCTTGTTGACAAAGCCCACTCTCATCTCAAACCTTTGTTACGCACTTGATAATCCTCTGCATCATCAGAAGGTATGGTATCTTGGTATTGTCTGTGTATGTGCGTCTGGATTCTTAAGTGATGTCTTCCAGTTCCCAAATCCATTCCCCTCATTTCTAGATAATTATTCAAAATTACTATTTTTCTTTGTTCAGGAAGATATGTGAAACAGAAAGTATGCTACCTGACTGTTAAAAAGGCCTGTTGGTTAAATTTCCAAAGAAAGGGGGTGTCACCAACTGCAGTAATTGGTGAGGAATTACAATTGTCAGTCCCAAGTACAGTGTTCATGCATGTAATACAGAACAGAATAAGAGACCACATTGATACATGTCTGCAGAGAGAACAAGTCTACTTTAGAAGCAGTCGATTGCGCACAGACCGGATAAACACCTTAAGGATCATAACTGAGCAGAGCAGTGAGTTTATAGCAAACCTATATCTTGTGTTCATAGACTTTGAAGAAGCTTTGGACTTATTATTATGATCTTGAGGATGAAGTGAAATTTTTAGGACTGAAGGTGAATTCTGGGAAATCAACATGAATGTCCAGATTCAACTGCAGTTAAGCAGCAATTATATTGAAGCAGTTGAAGGGTTCACATGCCTTGGCAGTGTACTTCCAATAGATGGGGGGGGAGGGGGGAGGTATTAGGCAGCATATTAAGAAAGCCAGTGCAGCATTTGTCCAGCTGAACCCAGTGTGGAGAGCCAGGGAGATCACAACTACTATACTTCAAATTTTAAGAAAAAATGTCAAAATTCTTTATCTCTGTGGCTGTGAAACCTGGGAAGGCACCTCTGATATCACCAGTAGAATCCAAGTCATCATAAAATCCTCCACGTTTTTTGGCCAACTGTAATATGTAATGAAGAACCAGTCGCAATCCATATTAAACACAGAAAGTGGAGATGGATCGGGTGCACACTACAAAAGAAACAGGACACGGTCGAGAAGCAAGCACTCTACTGGAACCAACAGGGTAAATGAAAATGAGGAAGACCAAAAATGAATTGGCGGTGAAGTGTGGAGGAAGAGGTGAGGAAAGATCTGGAGGCAGCTGAGAACCTCAGCCAGGAATAGAATTCATTGGTGCTGCTTTGTAGAGGCCCTGTGATCTGGAAAAGAGCAATAGGACTAAAGGAAAACAAAAGCTATTTTTCTTGCCTTATTTTTTTCCAATATCCATCACCATTGTAGGCATATCATTATTTATATATTTATATGTGCCTTTTCCACATTAACCTTTTAATTCCACTTTCTCCTGTACCTGTATTATATAAGTGTCAGTTTCATGTTTGTTTATTTGTTTTCTGGCACTTACACATGAGATGTTTAAGTGGATGTGGATCATGGGACAAACTATGTATTTATATTTGTACTAGAAACAAGTATTGTATTTGTTCTATGATCTGTTCTGCATCCTTGGCTTAGGCCTATGAAGGATCTGTGGAATGTGAATAAATTCTATTCTATTCTAACTGCATATTTTATCAGTGTTTTATATTTATATTACAGAGTAATTTTAATCACATATATTTATGTTGTAGCTTAAATATTTACATTTATAATGAAATATGGTGTGGACTAAATAGAAAGATATGTTAACAGAGAAGGGTTGAAGAGATAAGTGTGGAATGGATGGGAGAGAAATATTTGATTATGGGGTAAGTATGTGCAGTTTCAGATATGTATCCATCATCCCAAAATCCAGAAGGTCCTAAAAATCTGTAATTTTCCTGGTGATTTTTAAGGGGCATTTTCCTACACTTGTCATTCATAAAAGTGGTGCATCTCAGTTCTTCCCCTCTCCATGACGTGTGAGTGGTGCCACTGTGGGTGGTCTTTTTACTGCTAGTAGAAGTCAGCTTGCTTGTTTGCACTAGTTTAGTCATTTCTTAGGAAATACTGGAGGATTTGACAGTTAAGTTTTTATTTATTACCCTTTAAAATATCTAAAAGGCCAACATGTTCTTAGGATTGTAGAAATACTTGTCACTTAGCATAAAAAAGAAAGTTGAGTTATTGATGAAGATTCAAAATCCAGGCTTTTCAGATAAAGGGTCAAATACTTTTTTTTTACAGTTAAAGGAAAGGATGGACTTGTAATGTATTTTTGTTGTGTTTACTTTTATTGATTCTATCCTACTGACCTAAGCCTTGATTTTTAACTGTTTCAATACAACCTAAAATAAAAGTATGGATATACAACTTTGCAGTCAAAATAGCATATTTCATGTTCAGATTAAATGTTTTAAGAATCCTTTCAGTGCCTGGCATAAGGATAACGAGATAATATGCCTTTAACTAGCGTAACCAAAGCTACTGTAACTTAAGATAGAACGTTGTTATTGATCTTCAACACCGTTATGAAAATTGTTTTGATGCCATGTTGGAATCACCAGTTAAGATGTAAATGCCCATGTTTTAGTATATCTGTTCTGGTAGGAAATATTTTTGGGACGCATTTGGATATTGGGTAGAAACTGTAAATGATTTTGTTTTTGTTATATATCTTATGCACTAATATGACTGACTGTATTTCAGACTCTGAGACCTTCTGCACAGCTGTTTCCTCAGTTGAGCAAAGTATTGAAACTTACACCAGTACAAGAAGTAGTATTTGCCCTAGCTCTTCTGCATTCATCAAATCCAGATACACAGAATTTTGCATCACAGTTTGTGAAACTGAAGTTACCTGATTTAATACGATCATATATTGATACTGGTAAGTTTTCCAGTTGTGGATTAATTTTATGTAGAGAAACATACTTTATAAGATCAGTGTTTATGGGATTGTTATTGGTTCAGTTATTCTAAGTCTATTTGCTTCTGTATCATACATTTATGAATATACCAATCAGCACGAGTGAACAATTTTGATGGATGTTATTTTCTTAAACTTCATCCTGTATTTTGTGTGGAACCTTGCAAAGTGGTGAAGGGGGTGACAGCTTTTGTAGTGAAAATTCATTGTATTTTGTCACATTGACTTGAAGAAGGTTAAAATAGCTCATATTCAAGCTGGGGTGTTGTAAAACATGGAATTTCACGAGGTTTAATACTTGGCCCTGTGCTTTCTTTCATGTTGTCGTATAAGCAAAGAATATTTGTCAGTGTTTGTAACATATTTTATATGAGCTAAGCAACCCAGTGACCATGTGTCATTTTATAACAAGTTTATAAAAGTTTATTGATTGAAAAATTATATGCATCCAGTCGTAAATGCTCAGTCTGTTCTTATACTTTTTTCTGATCATGATTTGCATCCAGAAATTGAGTTCTTTTTACAGAGATCAAGTTTTACAATAAGCTTGCATCAACCGTTAAAAGTTTACATCATGATATGTATGTATATGAGATTACCTAGCTCATTTCTTCTGCTTGGTTATAAAAGAGTTTGTTTTAATTTAAAATTTTTGAGTTTCAAAGTGGTACAACTTTGATATAATTTTCTTTGCTCCTTTGATTGGTCCTCTATGTCTTAAAGTTTGGGCTGGAGGGAATTGGGTGCCTTGAGATTACTGTTCAGTTGATAAAATGCTGTTGGCAACAGAAATGTTTGTTTTTGTGAGAATGACCACAGAGGCTAAAAATTGAGAGTGTGAAGTATGTGTTAGAATAATGTTTATGCATTTGTATATGTGTGAAGAATATGAGCCGGGATAGCTCAGTCAGTATAGTGACTGGCTACGGGCTGGACGACTGGGGTTCAGTCCCCGACGGGGGCAGAGGATTTTTCCTCTAGCCTCTGCGTCCAGACCAGCTTTGGGGCCCACCCAGCCTCCTGTCCAATGGGTACCGGGATCCTTTCCCTGGGGTAAAGCCGGTCGGGGCGTGATGCTGACCGCTCACCCCCCCTCTAGTGCCGAGGTCAAGGAAGAGAGGAGCTATTCCTCCACTCCCCCCAAGCGCCTGCATGGCACGTAGCAGGACAGCTTTACTTTACTTTTATATGTGTGAAGAATAATGTGACGCTTGTTGGTGTAGGTAACTGGGTAGTTTGGAACAAGGTGTTTTTAGTAGGTCATTGTGCAAAACGTATGTTTGAATTTGCTCATATGTACAGATTGTTGAAGCATGCTTATGGTGTTAAAAATATAAAGGAGATCGTCGACTGAGGAAAATGAATTTGTTGTACCAGTGGCAGATGTCCTTTCAATCAACATTAACATATAAAGGTTTCTGGAGTATTGAGGTGTTTGTTTTGAAGACCTTATATATAAAATAACATTGTAGTTTAAAATTTTTTGTATGAATTTGCAGTGAAATGTAGTACTGTCAAGTTCTTATATGGCTGTGTAATGCATGTATTGGTATATGTTTGATCCAGAAATCTAGAATTGAATAATTCAGATTTTTTGAATTGCCAGATTATGGAACATAAATGTATATGAGATAATTTTAATTGTTATACGAGGATATTCTTTTCAACAGAAAG
>NW_019059848.1:577175-626912 GCF_000696155.1 Zootermopsis nevadensis | reverse complement strand
TTCCGCTGCAGACACATTTGAAGGTAAAGTTTGATTGTACATATATGTTCTGTTATGTTCCTTACATTCTGTAAATATGTTTAATGTTGTATGTCGTAAGCCTGACCAGCCAACGTGTATTCACATCCATACTACGTGGCTGGATCCAGACTTAAACAATAGTATGCATGAAAGCTGTTTATGTAGAAAACGTGAACTGTAGACACATTTCTCCTTCTAGGTTCCAAGTTTGTCATGGGATGATATCATCATAGAGTTGGACCACGCAGAGTTTGTTGTGAAAGACAGGCAAGGATTAAATCTTCTGTTTATTGCCCTTAGGCTAGGGCTTCAGAATCAAGGATTTCGTCCAGAAATCTTCCCTGTTGATTTTTTGTACAGGCATTGGAAGAATGCGGATGGCCAGGTGAATGGTACTATAGAACCTTGTAATGTGAGATAAAGTTATGATTATTTGATCTGTGGTAGTTCTTTCTTGTGTTTAATCTCCCACAAAAAATTCATTCAATGAGAATTTAATATTTAAATCCAAGTTCTGATTTGCTGTTTGATATGAAAGAAAACTGCCATCTTTGTACTCACCACCATGAGAACCTCTGATCATACTGAATAGTCAAATATTGTTGCTCTGAACAAATCAGAATGATGTAAAATAGTTCTTATACTTGTAAAATTTGAGGTTTTCACAGCAGTGAGTATGAAGATTTCTGTCTTCTGGGTTGTTGCGCTGTGTAGTCTGGTCGATGTTTACCAACATTTCAGAGGTCATACTGCATCCGTCATCAGGGTGATTCATCGCCCTTGGCAAATATTGACCAGACTACACAGTGCAACAACCCAGAAGACAGAAATCTTCAGTTCTTATACTTATTACATGAAAGTAGGGACTATTTCATGCACCTTTGATAGTCTTGTGTGGAACACATCATGATTTTTTAATGTTTCTCTGTTCCAAAAATGAGATATTAATGTATTTTATCTTTCCACAGTTTTCATTGGTTCAGCAAATTTTAAAAAATCCAGATGTGTTTTGTTTTGCTGATTATCAATTCCATTCAGTGGCTGTGGACATCTTGAAGGCTCCTCCTGAAAGTGATAATAAGGAAATCACCACTTGGAGATCATTGGACCTGGTGGAAACCTTACTGTACCTGTCAGATCGTGGCCTCTACTCTCAAGTGCAGGAAATGTTTAAATTACCAATACAACACTGTCCAGATGTGCTGGTATTGGCACTTTTACAGATCAATCCTCCAGTTACTGTACTACGTCAAGAATTACTTACAAATTTGATACCTATATTTTTAGGAAATCATCCTAACTCAGCCATAATACTTCATCATGCATGGCATTCACAGGTACGGTACAAATTGTGATCGACATTTCAGTTTCAAAACTATAAATGTTAGTAGGCAGAAAAAAGAATTGTTATCCTGTGTCATGGATGAAAGCATATTTTTTTCCCAATTCTAAGCATTGGTGTGCAAAGTATTGGGATGTTACATACTGATAAATGCCATTTGATATGTCTCTTGAGTGACAATGGATTTGTGAATTAAACAAAAAAAACAAATGGAATCAATTCAGCATTGAGATTATTGACTTTAGATCAGTTGCATTTTGAATGAATGAAATCTTATGGAAAACTGATTCAACTAATTTGTCTTAAAATTTTGAATGTTTGAGTCTTTGGATCAGATTTCTTGGTAATTACTGCGTCATCTGTTGACTGGAGTGCCATGTGCTTAGGCAATTTTTGTGTCTTTATTTTTTTTTCCCTTGGCTTTAATATTTTTACTTCTTGAATTAATGTGTTTCTATTATGAATATGACTGTCTCGTGGTATGTCGCACTGTGTCGTCTCATAAATTTACATTACTGTATTACCCTGATAATGTTGATGATGGAGGCAGTAAACGTTAGTCAATTTCTGTGAGATTTCATGACAAAACAACCCAGAAGACTTTGTGCTTTCCACTATGAGGAACTGAAATGTCACGTGTTTTTATATTTTATTTTAGTGTCTAGTCAGGTGCATTAAAGAAGGGTATATGTCTTGTATTTTGTTTTGTGAATGAAAATGGTCTGATTGGTCTATAGATAGCACACCCATTCTCAGAATGAAAATCTTTATTGAAAAATAAGTGTGTTGTTGATATTATGTTTTTCTTTGCAGAATATTTCAATCAAACCAATTATCATGCATGCAATGGCAGAATGGTATATCAGAGGTGATAGTGACCAAACAAAGCTGTCTCGAATATTAGATGTTGCACAAGATCTGAAGGTAATCATCTTTTCTTTCACATGGCACAGTTAGTTTTATGAATAAATTGATTGCCTTTCCAAGTTTGTAAAGTTTTTTATATTTTTATTTTAATAACATGAATTTCATATTGAACCCTTTCAGGCTTTGTCAATGTTGCTGAATGCTCAGTCATTTCCATTTGTGATTGATTTGGCATGTCTTGCATCAAGACGGGAGTATCTGAAATTGGAGAAGTGGCTGACTGACAAAATTCGAGAACATGGAGAACCTTTCATATCAGCTTGTGTCAAATTTCTGCAGGTAACTTTTAAAGTCTGATATGTCAAAGTAATTATTCATATTATACCTTTCAACATGCATAAAAATGAAACACCTCTGTGATGTATGTGGTTTCCGGTATCACACTTCGGGATAAGGTAATTAATTTTAATTGTGTCTTTTATGCTGATGAGCAAAAAATCTCTTATCTGTATTTTAATCACTTTGATTGGAAAGTGATGATTGCTTTCATAATTGAATTATTTGTTCATTTATGTTGCATCCTTCCTCATTGTTGAACTGTTTGCCAAATGGTGATTAGTTGTAATTTAAATCACTGTCTCAAATTAGGGTTCACATCACCTACATCTGTTGACTTCTACTTAGACCCATTTAGTTCCTTCTGCCACATTCTTCTGTGTTCCTATTGCTGCGCTCGACAAAGCTCTTCTTGGGAAATTGCTGAAATCAATTGTCGAATATTTTCTTTAAGTGCTCCTGCAGTGTGCAGATAAATTGTGAACGTTATGTGAATTTAATACTTAGACCCTTTTTCCAAGAAATGATCAATGAAGAAAAGTCTTACGGTTTCTTCATGCAAGACAATGCTACAGCTCACACAGCTGATCGGTCGATGTTAGCATTAAGAGAAGTGTTTGGTGAACAAGTTATAGATCAGTGGCCTCTGCGTTCCCCAGACTTAAACCCGTGCGATTTTTACCTGTGGGGCATGCTGAAGAACAAAGTTTATGTAAACATTCCGCACACTGCAGAAGAACTTTAAGAAAATATTCGACAATTGATTTCGGCAATTTCCCAAGAAGAGCTTCTTCAAGTATTTCGAAACATGTTAACGAGATGTGAAGTTTGCCTGCAAGCACAAGGAAGTCATTTTGAACATCTTTCGTGATTTAAGGTAAGAACAATTAATGTAATAACATGTATTAGTGATGAGAAATATTCATAGTTCGCTGTTACTAGCGGCACTGAAACTGATTAGCCGGTCACCCACCGGAAGAACGCGCACAACTCCTGCCCACATCAACAGAGCGCCGGCCGACCACGCAATCCAAGCACGACCGCAGCCTCATAAATTGTAGACCCGGTATTAGCACTGCAGCTTTAGAACTGATTAAAATTACTGCCAACTACAATGATAACTACTGAACCATTATAGGTAAACCTGTGATCAGGAAGGAGCCATTTATATCATAGATATTCTTGTACGCAGCTGCTTTCTTGTCTATGTCTCAGTCTTTTAACATATAGGATTATTGCTAATGTTGTCTCTGCTTAATGATACTTGCATTTTTAGCGTCGGTGTCCACAGATAATGGGGAACAATGTGAAGGAAGAAAACTTACCTAAATCAGCACAGTTACCTCATGAGACGTTAACAACGATGCTAGCTTGTCTTCAGGGATGTGCTGGGTATGTAGTTTGTATGTTTTTTAGTATTCTCTTATAACCCTGGAGTTAATCATGGACAGTGAAGAGCCTCAGAAAAACCTGCTGTATTTATATCACAATTAGGATTGTGCAGACATGTCAGACTTGCAGCGTTTCATAAACTTGTTAGAGAACTGGGAAAGTCCAGTCAGTAGAATGACTTCACTCACAACACAGCTTTACTTTGTGTGGTAGATCCCTATTTCTTTATGTTCATTGTAAAATTTATAATATTCCAACCCACTACTTCAGTTCGCATGTCTCACTTCATTACTTTACTCACATTAGTGTTTGAAGTTTTTGTCCTTGACAAATATTAAAAATGAATCTGTAATCTGTTTTTATTTTAGGAGTGTTTCTCAGGATTTGTCACAGACCATCCTGACAATGGTTGGTAATTGTAGTATATTGCTAAGCAAACCTCGACAACCGCCTCCTGGAGTTTTGCGACACAGAGGCATAGAACCAGGATTTAATCCGACATCACTTGGAGGACAAGTAAGCAAAATGTTGAGTAAACAACTGACACCACCTCTTCATTAGCTTATTTTTATTGCCTTAGGTTTTTAAAATTTTTGTGAAAATGCAAAATATGGGAAATACAATTAAAATAATATATTAAAACATAAAAAGATTGGTACTTGTCATTGTATTATATGTATGTGCAAGTGAGATTATGGTTGTTTTTTACAAATACAACTTGGCATTTGTCCTTCAGAACAGTGTGCATTTTAGTAACATGCAAAAAGGTTTATTCTGTCTCGATTTTGCTATGCTACGTTTCAAGGGATCCATTGAATCACCATGTATAGTCCTTAAATTTGATGTATTTGTGAAAGGACCCTTCTCTCTTTCAGTTGTTTTCTGCAACTCAGGTCCCTCAAGTGGACCCTATTGCTAATATTGGTTCAAGTTTGGCCAGTATCAATCTTGCTGGTGCTCCAGCAGGTATGGGGCCTCCTAGCAGTTCTGCTTTCAATCTGCCAGGCGCCTTGGGCCCATTAGTTTCTGCACCAGGATCTCCCTCCAGGATCATGGGTCCTACTGCTCCAGGTCCATCACAGAGTCCATTTCCCCTTATTTCATTAGGTTCTCAGTTGCAGCACTCTGGAGCAGTTGGTACACAGGTTGGACCTGGACCAGCTGCCACATCCCTTGTTCCTGGTGTTGGAGTTGGTGCCATTGGGGCACTTGGAGGACGCATGGGCCCACAGTCCGGGGTGGAGAAGACACGGTTAGGTATGTGTACTAAGAATTACCACAGTCTTTTCTTTTTATTTCAGTTTGTATCAATGTAATGAAGATTATCATGTATGATTTGAGGTTTTCACAGCGGTGAGTATGAAGATTTCTGTCTTATGGGTTGTTGCACCGTGTAGTATGGTAGATGTTTCCCAACATTTCAGAGGTCATACTGCCTCCGTCATCAGGGCGATGAGTATGAAGATTTCTGTCTTATGGGTTGTTGCACCGTGTAGTATGGTAGATGTTTCCCAACATTTCAGAGGTCATACTGCCTCCGTCATCAGGGCGATGAGTATGAAGATTTCTGTCTTATGGGTTGTTGCACCGTGTAGTATGGTAGATGTTTCCCAACATTTCAGAGGTCATACTGCCTCCGTCATCAGGGCGATGAGTATGAAGATTTCTGTCTTATGGGTTGTTGCACCGTGTAGTATGGTAGATGTTTCCCAACATTTCAGAGGTCATACTGCCTCCGTCATCAGGGCGATGAGTATGAAGATTTCTGTCTTATGGGTTGTTGCACCGTGTAGTATGGTAGATGTTTCCCAACATTTCAGAGGTCATACTGTGTCTGTCATCAGGGAGATTGGCTTTCTTGATTTGAAAGTTACGGACTATTGTGCGGGTTATAGTAATATATTTAATAATTTAAAAATGTGAATGTGTGGGAACAAGAAGACAAAAATTATTGTTGTGGTTAAATTATGAGTAAATTCAGGAAAATTATTGTCTGTACAAAAACACTAAATGTTGTGACAAGTAAACCAAATATTTTATTGTTTGTTTTGTATAGTAGTGAAACATGATCTCAGAGGGATTTGCCATGTTAAGACCAGGTATCCCTCACTAATGTGACCAAGAATAGATGATGCAATCAGAAAGAGCAATCTGAGGACAGATTAAAAGAAAGTGTTACGTGTTACAGGACGTTACAAGAGAATTATGAGCAAGAGCAAAAATATCCCATAGTTGATTATTTAAAAACTGCTTTAAATTATTGATGTACCCTCATTTCAGGTGAAGCATCAAGCATCTTTCCAGAAATGTCACAGAACGTGTCAAAGGAAATTGAAGATGAAGCAAACAGCTACTTTCAGAGAATTTACAACCACCCACCACATCCTACCTTATCAATTGATGAGGTTCTAGAAATGTTGAAGAAGTTTCAAGATTCATCCAACAAGAGAGAGCGAGTAAGTTAATACAACAGTTTCACCAGTTCTTGCAATTCAGTGTACCTATATCCTTGAAGGATCTGTGAAGTCCTCTGTTTTTGTGTAATGTCTGTGAGTTGGTGTGTAGGAACTTTTTTTAAAAAGTAACTATATACTAAAATTCTTTTGCCTGAACTCAAGCTGCTGTTATAAATTTAAAGTATTTTGTACATTATCGTATCCAAATCATGTGATTGAGGTTTGTTGCAGATCCAAAATAAAGAATAGGCATATAAAATAGGTTGAGCCGAGGGGAGCAAGAGGATTGGCCAAGAGGATATGTTGATGTGTTCTGTAAGATAGTGTGAACATCTGTGGTTTTTTTGTATTTGCAGGAGGTCTTCAACTGCATGTTGCGGAATCTTTTTGAAGAGTACAAGTTTTTCCCCCAGTATCCAGATAAGGAGCTGCATATCACTGCTCAGCTTTTTGGTGGTATTATTGAGCGAGGTCTTGTTAGGTAAATTGTGTTTTTGCATTTAAATGCTGCGTGGTTATATTGTTATTTTATTACTTAGACTTTTAACTGCTTGTCATGATTGCCACTGTTTGTTGTAAATTCTGGAAGTTTTGTTTTGATATGTCAACTACCTTATTCATTCGATTACTTAGGTTTTTGTTGCTGTGGTAACAGTGGGTTAATTAGGTTGGAATGAAATTTACAAAGTGTTGGCTGTGTGTAGAAACACAAATATTTTGTGTTGAAAACTGCCTTGGATGTTTGTTTAAACTTTCAACAAAACTAATAGCTTATATTTTCGTCCATAATCCTAGGGAATTGTGCTATTACCATGTAATACAAGACATATGCTTCCTGTTATTTGAGTCAGATTTTTCCGAAAAAATCAGTTTTCCAGTGAGCTATTTTAAATTTGTAAAATGCATGTAGGCTCGTGTCTTAAAACTTGGATCTCTTATGAAGTCAAGTTTTTAAAAAATGTAAATATTCCTGCATGGGCAATTGTCTGAAAGAGATATTTTATTTTGTGGTACTCATAAACTACATATGTTTCTGATTTCCAAACAATAAGTTAAATATTTGACCTGTAGATGTTAGGTTTTAACTTTAATTTGTAGTTAGACAAAAAACATAATGTCTGCATGTAATATTTGTTTTTATTTCTTTATAGCAGTTATATGACCTTAGGTCTGGCTCTGCGATTTGTATTGGATGCCCTGAGGAAACCAAATGCAAGCAAAATGTACTACTTTGGAATTGCAGCACTTGATCGATTCAAATCTCGGTTGAAGGATTACCACAAGTACTGTGAGCACGTTGCAGCAATCCAGCATTTTTGTGATTTCCCTCCACACTTGATTGAGGTAACCAATATAGTAGGAATTCATTTTATATATGAGGTGGTATCAAAAATAATTATAATGTATTTATAAACAAATATGTTTAAGTGATGCAAATTTTGCATGATGCCACCTTTGGGGCCATCATTAGAAGCATGTTTTAAACGCAAGTACTTGTTATGAATTTTTCTGAATCTCCAAACCATCGCAACATGACGTGGAATTTGGAATGTATTTACCGTATCTGAATTTCACAACTCAATGGGCAGGCAGATAATGCCACACATCATCATTACTTACATGATGTAGGCCAGGAGTCTTGCGGCATCGTCACCATATACCACATAGCTCTCTCATAGCAACCATTTGCAAACATGGATGCTAGACTTTCAATTTACAGTTGTGGATGATTTAGGCAATTTTCCATTTCCAGTTATTTCCATGTGATTTACTACTTTAGTGTACTGAGTAACTGAACATTGCAAAATCATACTATCTGCTAAATAAAGGTATACTGTGTGCCTGTTTTGAAACTCTAAATATTGGCTCTTATTTTTCTCTTATCTAGTTTAATGTATCGAGAATGAAGGTGACACTTTTATATTTAATGCAGTACCATCTTAATGGGTGCATTCTCAATTTTTGGTGGTTACCTCATAAATAATATACTTCTCACATTTCATATATCCTGTACTCTTGATTCTTCTTGGTTGTAATGTTTCCACTTTTAAGAGGGTCATCTGACTACCTAGTATCTTCTCATAACTCTGTCATTGCAATCTCCCCCTCAGTTTGTTTACATGAGCTTCCCATCTTTTGTGTCACATTGTTCCTAACCTGTTATTTCCATCATACTGTTGGTCTGTCGTGGTTTAAATTAAGTAGTTGAATAATGTTCTGTGCTTTAATTTTAAGTATGTGGAATATGGCCTTCAGTCCCAAGAACCTCCAAATAGACCACAGGGTCCAGTTTTGCCAGTTACTCTGCAGTCAGTGTTGACACCCATACCAGTAGCTACAACTGCATACAAGACAGTTACAGCAACAACTGTAACCACTACAACAACGGTAGCAAAAACTCCAACAACCACTCCAGCAATAGCTACACGAGTAAGTGGGGTACGCAGTGTTTTGTTTTATTGACTTTTCATTTGACCTCTTTGCATGTTGTTTAATGCTGTGGGTGTGTGGTTGTGTTTCACATTTGTTTTGATGTGCTTTTGTACAAGTACCAAGTGCGTAATTAAACAGTGTTGTCTCATACAGTAGCTTTGTCACTAAAGTAATGAGCTGTAGAGTGCATGATTTGGGTTCAGTTTTTAGGTGCATTCATTATGCATGAAACAACTCTGAAGTGGATGAAAACAATTTTCATGAAGTTTGATATTAGAGAATATTATGAAAAATTATCAAGACATTTTGGTTTTCTTTTAGATAAGATAAGTTTACTGACCACTATACATAAGAACATAAGTACTGTACTTGTGTGAATGTAAGCCTGTATAAGCTAATTGTACAACAACAAAAGGTATGTTGAACTGAAGGCGAATATTGTGTAAGGTGTATTGTTACCTGTTTTTCAGCCGTCAATCGCAAATGCTACAAACATTGATACGTTACTAGTAGCAACTGAAAAGGAAGACAAGATGACTGCTCCTCCAGAAGCCCTGCAGGATAAAATTGGTTTTGTCTTCAATAACCTGAGTCAACTGAATTTGCAGACAAAGGTAAGTTGAAAGTGTCGTGTTATTGGGTGTTTTTATGTAGGGTAAGAAAGTGGAATGAATTTTATGGAGATTTTTTGATATTTTTATATGCAATTCTATGCGGTAATTGAAATTGTCAGCTAACAGAAGTACCTACTGAGGTGTATGACCACTCATTCACAAAGTAACATTTCCCAGATGTCAGTTCACAAAAATGCTTTGTAATCAGGTTTACAAAAGCTATTAAATTACACTATTTCAGGTTTTCATTATAGAGCAGTCTTTTGTTTCAATACATTTTCATCCAGTGAATGTTGGTAATATTTAAAGTGTTTATTATGGAATGTGAATTAGTTTAAAGATATGCACTTAAACCAGTTTAGTATAATCTTGTCCAAGGACATTATAATGACATTCAGTCACCTGAAGACAGGAATAAAACCAACTTCTGACTGTAATGCTCTGTATTATCAAATATACCTCCGATAATATCAAACATAGTGTTTTTTATTGAATCAGCTGTTGTCACATACCTTTACAGAATGAATAAAAAAGACTGCTTGAATTCACATCATCAGCATGAACATTATAAGCTGTATTTTACGTAACCTCTGTTCATGTATGCCTCCTTGTTTTAAGCATTTGCAGCAACATGGCATATTAAATTACTGGGAATTTTTTTCTTTGTCATTCATTTTTTATGGTCTCAAAAGTGTATAGTGTAAGTTTTAACCTCTCTGTCAGGACTTTCAGAAACTTTTTCACTGATATGATCATCATAATTTCATTGGCATATTACTGTTTTGTCAGTAATTTGTAGAATGAACTAGAAACATGTATCCAGACTTTTCTGTATTTAGTATGACTGTGTTTATTAGTTGTTCTGATGTGGAAATGTTAATTCCTAAATACATATAAGGGAAATCACTGTTTATTGTAAAAAAACCTCTGAACTTTACTCTTTCAGCTATATGACAGTTCCCCAGACATTCAAGATTTGCTGCCACACATACCCTTTTTTTAGCAACTTGCAAACTGCTAAGATATAAATGAAGGCAATTTTTTGAAACTTCATGCCAGGTTATTAAAAATGCTAGGCAAACAGGCTTACATATTAGGCCTCCTCAGTGTCTTAACATATTTTATTGTTATTCTTATTAACAACTCACTTAAAATTACAATAATATTTTAACTTAGGCAGTAACTATTTCTTTATTGTGCTGCATGGTAAATTATAATAAGAATGTACATATGCCACATAAAACATGTTGGCAGGATGCAGTTTGAGATCCCCTAGGTTATATGATTTCATTCTGAGCTGTATTTATATTTTTGGACTATGGGTGTCTTTCCTTGGGATTGCATAAAACTGATACCAAATCAATATTGATATATTTTGTGTCCCATTGACTTGCAGGCTTTGCGTCTAATAATCATAGATTTTAATTAAAAACCAGTTAGAAATAGTTTTATGTGTTGTCTTCTGTCAGAGGCTTTGGCTGCCATCTTGTATGAACTATCTTTTCTAGAAACATTGATAGTAGGCTATTTCCTGACAGCCAAACTTCAGTAATTCAGACATTTGAAGTTTTAATCATTGCATTTTACTCTATGTTGTTTCATTTTCAGTGTGATGAACTGCGAGACATTGTGACAGAGGAATATTGGCCCTGGATGGCCCAGTATTTAGTGATGAAGCGAGCAAGCATAGAACTTAACTTCCATACACTGTATTCCAACTTTCTAGATGTCTTGAAGATTCCAGAGCTCAATCAAATGGTGTTAAGAGAAACTTTTAGGAATATAAAAGTAAGCTATCTGCTTAACATGAAACTTATTACAGTAACGATGACAACATAATTGTTCAGCTCAAATATTTATGATGTAATTGTTTTTTGCACTTTAAAGAAAAAGGATGAATTGTTGAAATGATTTTGTTTACTATCCATTATGTTGCGGTGTATGCATTATTTTTACTTCTGTGTTACTGTAAATAATTGAGATTTGCTTATTGTACATTTTTAAAATATTGAATGGAATTTTTGGCTGGCATTTAAACATATATGTTTGTGCCAAAAATAAGTACATTTAAACATTAAACCATTGGGGTATAGCACCTTTTAAACCTGCTGTACTATTATAGCATTGCTTCCGCAGAAACAGTTACATTCTCATCAGTAGAAAAATACCTTGAAAGTTATACCATGTCTGATATTTCTGTCCCTTGTCAAAGCATGTAAAGCATTTTGGATGAGATTCTCATGAAGTTGTTCATAATTATATTCTATCCCTTTCAAAAGTTTGTGTATTGATGTTTTGTTTTGTGATTTTATAAAAGTATCTTCAGAGAATTTGCTGTTCTTATGTTGCTTTCACTGCATAAAATGAATTTCAAACAAGACAGAGGTTTTTCTGCTTATATAGTAGTCAAAGCTCCTCCTATTAACACTTTCTGTTGTACAATAAATAAACTATCTGCATTATTGGCATTAACTTTCTACCATTTGACACATCTAAGTTTATAGTTTTATTTTTCAGCAACATCTGCAGTTGTGATATTTACAATACTCCTTTAAATCCTCTGAAATAGGGTATCAGCATTGAAATGGCCCGAGTACATGTTGAAACATACCAGTATTTTTGCATATATAAGTAAATAAATAATGTTTGTCATGATTCATTTATTACATGCTTAATTTTTTAATCTATTTGGATGACTAACCTTCAACTTATTTCAGGTGCTGTTACGAAGTGACAAAGGTATTGCAAATTTTTCTGATCGGTCATTGTTGAAGAATCTGGGTCATTGGCTTGGAATGTTAACTCTTGCAAAGAGCCGACCCATTCTGCAAGTGGACATAGATTTGAAAGCCTTGCTTGCCGAGGCTTATCACAAAGGACAACAAGAACTCCTGTATGTTGTACCATTTGTCGCTAAAGTGCTTGAGTCTTGTTCAAAAAGTAAGGTATGTAATCTGCTCTCTGTGCTAACTGCAGTGAAAATAAATGGGTTTGATTGGAATAAGGGCTAATATGTGTAAATATTTTTACACACCTTTGCTTCTTTCAGGTGTTTAAACCTCCAAACCCATGGACCATGTCCATTATGAACGTTCTGGCAGAGCTTCACCAAGAGCCAGATCTTAAGCTGAACCTAAAGTTTGAAATTGAAGTTCTGTGCAAGAATTTGAACATTGATGTTGTTGTAAGTAACTGTTGTAACATTATTGGTTAATTTTTGTTTTCTTAAAATCAGAATATTGCCAGACACTGTTCCTGTGTTTGTAGATTCTGACTTTTGTGTTGTCAGTTTGTAAGCATCATTTTGTATATATTAATGGATTTTTGATTCTTCCATTTAAAATCTAATAATTTAATTTAAAGATAACAGGACAGCTTGTTGAAAAGCATTCCCCTTATACAAATGTTCTGCTCTTTGTATATTTTATTTTACACAATTTTTTTTGTTGAATTTGTCTTCAAATTCTAGTTTATAAACCTGCTACAAGTGCATCTTGTAGGGTTCTTTAACGTCTGGTTCTAAAATTGTTCTCAAAATATTCAGAGAATTTGGTATATAATTCTGTTACATAGATATCCAGCCTTTAGTTCATTTCATTGCTAAATTTTAAATAATCAAACATTGAAGCAACACAACTTCTGTAACTTTTTGTCCTGTTGTTCAAAATAACAGTTGATTTTGAAAGTGAATTTATTTTTCAAATGCAGCTCTTGCTTAAGATTTGAGTGGTTGATGACATATCATGTTGTTAGTTCCTTGTTATGGGAATTTATTCTAAATTTTTTAAAATCTATATAACATGCAGCTTGAAGAGTGTGTCTTGCATTTTGAAACCAGAGTTCTTTGTGAGATTTCAGGTTCTCACAGCAACCAGTATAAAGATGGCTGTCTTCTGTGTTGTTGCACCTTGCAGTCTGGTAGATGTTTACTGATGTTTCAAAGGTGCTCACTGCTTCCATCATCAAGTCGATCGGATGATGGAGGCAGTTACCAGCTATATACCAGTGAAGTTACACCAGACTACATGCCACAGCATCCCAAAAGACAGTCTTTGTTAACGATTGAGTGTGCTTGAAAAAAAAATAATGCTGGTAGTAGAAGATGGTCTTCTGGGTTGTTGCTGTATACCAACATTTGGGAGGAACAAACTGCCTCCATCTTGAGGGCTGAAGTGTTGAATAGGGGCTAGGAGGAGCAGACCATGGGGATTTTCTATGCACAGCCATGAAATGAGAGGATATGGAGCAGTGTCTGGACCAGATGGAAATTGCTCCATATTACGCAATGCAGCAACCCAGAAGACTGCCTTCAGAATACACATCACCATGAAAATCTGAACTACAAAATGTTGAGATTATTTGGATCTAAGAGAAGTGATGTCACAGGAGTAGTAATTGTCACCCATGCACAGTGTACTGCAGCATTAGAATTAGATAGTGAGGTTATATTTTGATCAAAGGGGTATAGTATTGTCCCATTGGTGGGCTTTCATAGTGACAATGATGAAGTTCTGCGTTCTGTAACAAGGTATTTGTTAAGTAGTTGAATGACTTCTAACTGTTAAAATGAATACCCTATTTTTGTTTTGTTTGTTGAAATATGTATTAGGTAGTGGGTAATTGCAAGTGTTAATATGCTGATTTTGGTCTTCTGCATTGTAATGTTGTACACTTGTCAGTAGACACCAACATTTTTAAGGAATATATTGCTTCTATCTTCAGGACTCAAGATAACCTCAAATCTCATGTGTTCTAATATGTTTATGTAGTATCCGGCTGGAAATATCTTTGATTTTTGTATAATTCTATGTACAAAGTATGTAAAAAATGCAGTCTTGGCAGTGCTTCATTTTAATCCTTACATTTAGGCTTCACAGGCTTCTTCAAATTCAGATATCTGTTCTGAAGAAGGCTTGTGCTAAGTGTAATCATGTTAAGTTGTATTGTGTTCATTACAGGATCTGAAGCCATCTCTGTACCTGAAAGATCAGGAGAAGTTGAGGAATTTGGAGTACCAGTTATCACATCCCAATAAAAAGCCAGAACCTCCATCCCAGCCAGCCATATCGCAATCTCCAGCTCAGCAGCAGACAGGTTTGCAAATAGTAAAGTGACTGAAGTGTCGGGCTAATGATCATGTTTGTTTATATACCAAAAAAAAGTTGGGAGATTATTAGAGACTATAAGAAGGCATCTATATAGAACATTTTTTATAGAAAAGAAGCTGTAGCAGTCTTTCTGGCAAAGGAATGTTTATATTATTAAAATAGAGCCATGGTAGCACAGAAATTAGTGTCTTGCTGCAGGCTGGGTGACCAGGACTTGGTCTCTTGTAGGAGTAAGGGATTTTTCTTCCAGCCTCTGCATCAGATCAGTTTTATGGCTTAGGCTACCTCCTATCCAGTGGGTATTGGGTGTAAAGCACTAAACTTTTTAATGTGCGTTTCTGCTACTATGACACACCACAAACTTTAAAAGAAGAAAATGTCTTTGTATCTGTATTGTTCAGGAAACTTTCTCTTTCTAAAATTCTACATATTTTTTGTTTGAGATTTTAAAGGGATGTGTTTGTAATTGTGTCAAGAAAGTAAAATAAGGACAAGATGATGCACAAAATTTGTATTTCCTTTTCCATTTGGTGATGACAAGCCTTAGTTTTTACTCATGTTATTCAATGTACACAGCTGATTTGTGTACTTTATTTCTTTTTCATTGTCTGTTAGCAACTTGGTGGAAATGGACATTTGAGGTTATGTTGGTCAACTCTCAGATCTTACATAAACATAATTGAATACATTTACAAGGCAAATTATGAAGTATGATTATATAATTAACCCTTGAAAGTCTAGTGGTACCAACATGTCTTACCTGCTTTAGAAATCAACAACTCTTCATTTTGTATGTATGGGTTTCAAATGACTGTAAACAGTGATTATTTCCATAAACAACATTAACCAATATATCTGTTTATTGGTGAAGGGTTGTGGTTTTTGTGGCAAGGGCTGAATTCTTAAAAATTATTTAGATTAACTTTGGCTGCAGAGGGTTAATGTGTGTTCTGCTTGAAAATATTTTTGAGTGGTCACCGTGTTCTTTCCACAACAAATTTGAAGGCAGTTTTATGATTGACAGAATTGTTGAACCTTCCACATGGGTTTACAGAGCCACCGTGTTACTGAAAATGGTACTGAATGAATGAGTTGAAAGCGTGGGATGACCATATTGAGTTACAGAATAATGTGTTTGTAATCTAGGACATTGTCTTTTAATTTAATATCACATTTCTTGATAACATTCTTTTTCATGCTGAACAAAAGTAAGATTTTTTATTACTTGCAGCTCCAGCCACATCTGCAACTGTAGTATCAGCAGAAGAGATATCTCAGATTGCAATCTCATCAGCACCAACACCACCCACATCAGTGGCACCAACAAATACCACACCTACTTCAAATTTGCCAGCTGGGCCACCAGATCCTCGATTCAGTTACGTGGACATTAATGTGGCTGGGATTGGTAATTTGGCACCTCATGTAACTGTGAATGGACAGGTAAGCATATAATTAATTTTATGCAGTTACAAGAATCAGAACAATTTGGATATAAAGTCACATATCTACACATACTTGTTTAGTTATATAAGTACTTAAAATTGGTGTCATCACAAGTGTCAACTGCATTCAAAACATCAGAATTTGCATTGCAGGGAAGTGACATTTGTATGCAACTTCAAATTCTCAGATAAGATGGTAACACTGTGCAGACAGTAGGAATGCATTTTTGTAGCTCAGGAAGTAGGAAGTAAAGTCAGGTGTTGCAGTGACTTTGTGGACTAATCGTATATCACAGTGAACAGAAGTTAGTGGATAATTGACTTGTTGAATGCTGCATCTGTAGGGTTAAGCTCTTTCATGTCAGTAACAAATAAAAGTGGAAATTATCTTTTTCACAGCTGGCTCTGTTCCAAACTCACCCTCATCTCAAGCAGTTCATTCGACCAGCCGTGGAGCGAGCTGTACAGGAATGGATTCATCCTGTTGTGGACAGATCCATCAAGATAGCGCTCACCACATGCGAACAGATAGTCAAGAAAGATTTTGCCTTAGATCCAGATGAATCTCGTATGCGCGCAGCTGCACATCATATGGTTCGAAATTTGACTGCAGGAATGGCTATGATTACTTGTCGGGATCAGTTGCTGGTTTCAATTAGTACAAATCTCAAGCAGACATTTTTATCTACACTTATGGTAAGTTTGTGTGTGTGTTGCAGTCATCTTAGAGAATGTGTATTTTATTTAGGAACAGCACAAAATGTCAGTCAAGCATTTAGAACTACTGCTTCATATTTTGGAGATCCAGCATTCTGGAGACTGCCCTGACAAGTTTATTGTGGTTTTCAGTAGTCTGTCCAGCCACATGCCAGGATAGTACTGAATGTTTGGCCATCTACAACCATTCCAGTTCATTATTCACTAATCATTGTCTTGCTTGTTGCTGTATAATTTGAGCTATTGGCTATGTTAAATAACTCATAAATAAAATATTAAAATAATAACATCTATGAAGTAGCAATATTATGCTTAATATTTTAAACTAATCCCATACATATGATGTGTTATGTTTTCCCAAATACGAGACAATAGTGGACACAGAGTACCGTAATTGACAGTGGTTCATTTTATATGGGTGGGTGTGGAACTAAGAAAACATTTTCTTGTACTGCTTTCTAAGTACATGAAACTCATGTGACGTACTGTAATTTATGTTTGTAGTTGTGGAAGTTACTTATTACATGCAGTGTACATGTACCTGTTACAGTGTGGTGAAAGTAGTGGTGGGCCACAGAAAGTTTTAACAAACTGTATCGTACATTCCTGTGAAATTTGGTTAAATACAGCACATAACAGTTGAATGTTTTTAATCTGTAAGTAGAACTTGTGTGAAGAAACCATAGAACAGTTTTTGTATTAAATAAACTTTTGATTAAATGGTGTTATAGTGTAATTTATACAGTACATTTTAATCTTTTTGACTTTCAGAGTGCCACACCTCAGCAGAAAGATTTGGTAGAACAGGCTGCGACAGTTGCTGCTCAGGACAACATGGAGTTGGCCTGTGCTTTCATTCAGAAAACTGCTATCGAGAAAGCAATTCCAGAAATAGACAAGCGACTTGTAACGGTGAGTTTTTTCTAACTAGCATTTAAAAGGGGAAAGTCTTTGGCGACAAAATCAGGGAGTAGACTATATTATTACTAAAACTTAGGATTTTGATTATACCCATGATTTTAATATTGTACGTGTGGAAGTACGTGAACTTACAGGGTTACCCTACAACATACATACCTGAATGTTAGAGAGTTAAATGAATGGTCTACTGTAACTGAACACTAAATTAAAGAAATATTGAAACTAGAATAGAGTTGTGTAAGTAAGTTAAAAATGTGATATTCTACAAAATTTATTTTTATTCAAAATAAGTTAGAAATTTATTGCCTGCAATTTTTGTAACAGTATCTGTTGGGCTTTATATGTTAATTTGGCATGATTATGTGATGCGACAGGCCATATTTAACTTACCATGTGAATGGCATAAGAGTGGATTAAAACTGTACATGGTGTTTAATCTTTTTATGTAAACTACCATCTTAAATTATAATGACTAAAATATATCTATCTCCCATTGCATTCAGTATAGGTAGAAAATATAGATTGTGACAGTTCTGTATCATAGTAGTAGTTATGTGTGTTGTTTAATTGTGTGAATAATATGTTTTAGGAGTTTGAATTACGAAAACATGCACGCAATGAAGGTCGGCGCTACTGTGATCCTCTAGTACTTACGTATCAGGCTGAGCGTATGCCTGAACAAATTCGATTGAAAGTGGGAGGTGTTACTCCTCAACAGATGGCAGTCTATGAAGAGTTTGCACGCAACATTCCCGGCTTCCTGCCACTCACAGATCGAGATGCAGCAATGTTCATCCCAAAATCTGTTGCGGTAAATTTTTTATACTTTACTGTTTCTTTTATCTTTACTTGTAATGATAAAGTAGAAACAGTATTTAATTATGAAGTGTATTTTGCTTGGCAGTTGTTAGCTTCTCATTGACTGTTCCATGAATTTGAGTTGATTGAAAGTCATGGTTTCATTTGTTTTTTCTGTAGCCAGACTCGAACACACCAGTAACACCATTTCAGAATTCAGGACCTTCCCAACTAGTGAGTACAAAGAAGATATTTCAATTCAAAGAATGCTATCTTATTACTAAAATTTGATATGTGATTGCTTTTTTGTATTTACATGTTCATGTTACAGACCTATGGAACAGATGAACTTGGTGCAGTATTTGAAAAGATTGCGAATGATTTAGATCATTACCTCCAAAACATAATTGGAAATCAAGCAGTTATACCATCCAGTTGTCAAGTTGGCAGCTTACACAATCTGTTGGAGGCACTGATTATTGCTAGAAAATCAAGAGATGCCATGTCAGCTGTTTCTCTACTACAAAAGGTAAGTTTCAGTTTAATTCTGGTTTATTTCAAGTTTACATGAAAAGCTGATTTCATAACAACATTTCTGTGTGATATCTGTTAGAGCCATCTAAATTTGTGTGTGTTTAAGTGATCTATGCTTGTGTTGCACTATCAACCATAATGGTAAGAAGTTCGTATTTCATATCCAGATTTGTTGTCACCAGTGCTTAGCAGCTGGCATGTCCACTCAATATGTAGTATCCTGTCTGCATTCCTTCATTAATGAATTTTGTATTGTAAAATGTTTTGTGTTTTGATATGATTGATTTCACTCTGAGTACTAGATGGGGGTGAGTGGTCAGCATCATGCCCCAGCCACACTTTACTCCCAGGATGGGACCCCAGTACCCATTGGGTGGACCCCAGAACCAGTCCAGACGCGGAAGCTAAAGGAAAAATTCCTCTGCCCCCGCCGGGGATCAAACCTGCATCATGCCCCAGCCACACTTTACTCCCAGGATGGGACCCCAGTACCCATTGGGTGGACCCCAGAACCAGTCCAGACGCGGAAGCTAAAGGAAAAATTCCTCTGCCCCCGCCGGGGATCAAACCTCAGTTGTCCAGTCCGTAGCCAGTCACTATACTGGCTGAATGTAATATGTAATTAGATTTTATTGGGATGGGAATGTTTCCTCTTCAGGCTGTTGAGGGAATGTTGGACGGGTTAACCTCAATGCCAAACGACCCTGAAATGATGATCAGATATCGAGATATTCACCTTAGGATCTTGAAAGCCCTGCAAGACCCTAGAGCATATGGCATACAGTGGACTAACAAACAAGTGACCAGGTATGTTTCAGTTAATTTATATTTTATGCAACCACAGCAGAATATTCACTTAATCCTTTTAACCGCAAATATTCACCGAGTTTAATGCTAAACACGATGTGTAGAATAATTCTTTTGGACTTTGTCCGTCATCTAAATTATAAAACTAAAATGTTTCAGAAGCTGGATTCTGCTGTTGCCCGCCCTCCATTTGAAATAATCTCAGATCTGGATGAGATCTCGGTTTTCTGTTATCCTCTCCCCCCTTTCTACCTGAAGATGGAAGCAGAATTCAGCTTCTCATATGTACTAGTTTTATAATTTTATAAATTGCCTAAAGATGAATTATATATGTTATAATGCCAGAAACCTTCAGACTTGAACTAAATACGTTTCCTGGTCGGAATTTCTCTGTGATAAAGAAGTTTTTTACAGATGCTTGATGGAGTGTCGAGAAGAATTCAGGTATAATGTAGATGCAGTAGACTGCCTCATTCGTTCACATTTGGTCAGCCTACAGCAGTATGATGTGCATTTAGCACAATCTATGGATAGTGGCTTAAACTACATGGCAGTTGCATTTGCCATGCAGTTAGTGCAGCTGTACCTTGTGGATGAACGACTGAACAGCAATGTTACAGAGAGCGACCTGTATCATACCATAGAGATGCTGGCACGTATTGCGACCCACTCCAGGCAGCCTCCAGATGGGTGAGTACTTATATTAATGCACAAGCAAAAATGTTATACCAGCTAGAAATCTGATTCATCTCTGATACAATGTATCCAAAAATCATTGATTACAGTATATTAAATTTTCTTTAAATTAATTAAATGAACTTTTGTGTTATTGTTTATGATCTTAATGTGCCAGAAATGGAATTACATTTTCTGTGATATGTGTTCATGGTTGGCTAACTGGAACTATATTGCTCCATTACATTTTAACATTATAAGCTTTGCACATATGCAATATCCATCCCTTGTGCATCTTAAAATGACTTTATAGGATCCATAGATTGTTAGAGATCCATTTTTAATTTAATCTTCTACTTCAAAGTGTGGGTTTGCTTATTAACATTTCCCCTATGGTTTAAAACATCTCAGAATATTTATGTGTGAGTCGTTTTAGTAATACGTATTCAGAGACAAACTGAGAAATGTCAATAATACACATTCCTTAGACCTGTATGATCAGCAGCGGCACTTGGCATATCACATTGGTTGGCATCACCAGCCATTACTCTCTTCAGCAGTTTAAGTGCTATGGCTGTGGCATACATAATCTTCACAAGCTATGACAGCAAAAGCATTCTGCATTAGCATATAGTAATTTTATTTATCATCAAGCACTCATGCTGAAACCAGAAGTGTTGCCAACATATTTGTTATACAGATATTTCAACATGCTTATTCTTTCTTTCTTCTCGCATTAATATTGGCTCCAGATTTGTCTTTACGGTTGTAAAATGTGCTTCTAGGTTAACAACTCTGATCGAATTGCTTCGAGCCAATCATGACCCAGGTGTCCTTGTGGATCGAGCTCAGGGTGGTCCAACAGCACACATTCACTCAGGAATCTTGCAAGTTAGGGTATGTTTCGCCACAGTGTTTTGTAACATGTATTATAATCTTGCTGTTGTGGATAAAACTTAAAAGAATGTTTTTGGTCAGGCTAGAGATTTTGACGATCCTCCTGGGTTGCTGGAGAAAACTGAATTTTTGCTGCGAGAATGGATTTCCATACATTATTCTGCTACAGCTGGAAGAGATCCAACCAGAGCCTTCAGTATATTTGTGCAACAGGTATGGCCTATTGCTGTAAGTATTCATGTGAAATTTATACACATCACTGTACAAAGATTGTTATTGTAGACAAGTAGAATTTACTTCCAGTGTTTGTGCATTTGACCCCTTTCTCTAGCAAATGCCTAATCTTCTGTTTTACTTAACAGTGATGTTTCCACAAATCACCATGACACGTAGCGAAATTTGTACTTTATCTACTGGTATTAAAAATTTGATTAACCATGGGATTTTTCAATTTTATGTTTCTTACCTACAAACATCCTCCTCCAGAGCAGCTAGAATTATTCAAATCCTCTTCTTTTGCTCAATATTAAGATGTATTTTACATTACTGTGTTGCATCTGTCCATTTTCCTGCATGCAGTAATCAACTCAGATATTAGGTTATTGCAGTGAATATGACAGTGTTTTTCATCTGGATTGATAATGTTGAAGAGGAACATAGGTATCTACCTACAAGTTCACACAGCATCACAAATCGGAATAACAGCATTGCCAAATCCATTGTCACTAAACACATTTTTATTTTGGTATTTCAGATCATTACTAATATGTTTTTGGTATGATTTTGATAATTTGGGTAATCAGTCCGTATACTAAATACCTTTTTAGATATGTTTCAGTAGTTACTGAGTATACTGAAAATTATTTCAGACTAAATTTGGAGCCACATCTAAGGTAACATGTCCTTTATCACATAGTCTTTGTATTATAAGCTGTTTATAAAGTAATGTCCATCATCCTCTGAAAGGGTGTTCATGTATGTTTACTAGATACATTTTAAGCAGTTTTTCAAGAGCTCTCTTTGTATGGAATGTGTCAAAATATTTAGAAGTGTAGTTATGTGTTTAAAACGGGGCATACTTTTATTTACATAACACTGATCCATACTTATATAAAAAGTATGAGACATGCAGAGTGAACTTTAATCTTTTTTTTGCATGCACATGTGAAGATAAATTCCATTTGAAATATCTAATTCTCATTTCATTACTTGTAACATTTGAAACTAATAAATTACATCTTTCTTGATTTTATCTTCAGGGTATTAGAGGGGATGTTCTGTCAGTATTGACATTCAAGAGGATAATTTTTTAATAGCATGTAGCTGTTTTTCTTCATCTGTCATATCCCATCTCTAATTGAAACTTTTATTGTCAGAAATACGTTCTTTGTTTTTAAAATTAATATATTTGATCCTAGATATTTAAGTTTGATGTGCTTTGTTTTAGATGAACGGCCACGGAATCCTGAAAACTGATGATCTTATCACACGGTTTTTCCGTCTCAGCACACAGATGTGTGTTGATTTGTGTTACCGTTTCCTTGCTGAACCAGCCAGCACACCAACATTGATTCGCACAAAATGTTTCCACACTCTTGATGCTTTTGTTCGTCTAATAGCATTATTGGTGAAACATTCTGGCGATGCTTCAAACACAAACACAAAAATCAACCTGCTAAACAAAGTAAGTTGACTTGCATGCATTTTTAGTAACACATTCTGAAGGAGGTAATGGTTTTGTCTGCAGAAGGGTGTGTGTGTGTGTTGAATTATGAGTATAGAATAGGTGTTTTGTGCAACATTTATGATACTGTATTGACCTGTATGTTGAAAAATAATTCCCTGATATCAGAAAATACGTTTTGTTAATGTCAGTGTTTGGCAGTACCTATCACAATAAACAGCTTCCAGCATAGCCCTTAATTAAGAATGTCAAATCAAGAACTATGGTGCATCATACTGAACACATGGAGGGATATATGCATCTCAACAAGATGAATTAACTTGATATTGGAAGGTTACTAAAGCAAAAACAGTTTTCAAGTGTCAGAGACTAAAGACCAATTTTGTTAAAGATAGTTATTGAGCCATTTGTGAACCAGTTTGTAATCGTAACCCTAATTTGGTAGCTTCTTATATTGTTATTTTTGTTGTAATTATAAATTGCAGTGGCATTTCAACATATTTCCCTCATTTAATTTATGGCCCTGTAGCTACGAGTCAGTAACGAGGGGTGAATATGTCCTCAGTTATGGGAAAGGTTGAGAAACCCAGGAGTAGAAAAAACTTTTTTTTTCTGTGAGGAATGACCTACAATGGGAATATTCTCCATACATGATTTATTTTACTTGCATATCACACCTCCATTTTATACTTCAATAGTGTTGCCTGATTGGACTATACAAGAAAGCAGAGGAAATTGTATTACTTTTATCTGACTATAATTTTATGGGGCAGAGTCCTTTTATGGAAGGTAATAGTTGCTCAGCTGACCATATTCACTGTGTTTTATGGATTGTTATGTTTCATCACTGTATTAACAAGAACCCACCTCTGGTCCATATTCTGAGACAAGTCGGTCCAGACCTTATGTCCTATTTCTTTAAAATCAATTTTAACATTACTATCCCATCTATGCCTGGGTCTTCCAAGTGTTCCTTCAAGTTCTGCAGAATTTAGTGACTTAAAGAAATAAATGTTTAATTCTCCCACCACAAGAGTACATCAGGACTTCCAGTTTTCTGATTACAGTTTTATCTAAAATTTGAGGTTTCACAGTAGTGAGTATGAAGATGGCTGTCTTCTGGGTTTTTGTACCATGTAGACCAGAATACACAGCGCAGCAACCAGAACACAGCCATTTGCAAACTTTTATTTGACTACAGATCCCTTTTCTTTTAACCCAATATTTTATACTAAGGTAATCCTATAGACTACAGAGGACGAAGAGGAAGAATGTGGCTGTAAGATGGACATTCTTTTTTGTTTGTTTTATTCATAGTTAGGGGTTTTCTTACATTTGGAAATGATGGAAAGTGCTTAAAAATCAAACATTATGTAACAGTTTCTTGGAAAATATGTATCTGGCAATTATAGCATACTTTTGAAAACTCACATGATCATACAGATTCAAAGCTTCATAATTTCTACTCTGCCAAATATTATGGTCATCAAATCAAGGAGGATGAATTGGTCAGGACATGTAATATGTATGAAGAGATAAGTTCATAAAAAGTATTAATCAGAAAATCTGAAGAGAAGAGACCATTTTGGAGACTTTATGGTGATGAGAGGATAGAATTAAAATGGATTAAAGAACTGGAATATGAGGGTGTGGACTGGATTCAAGATGTTCAGGATATAGTCTAGTGGTGGATCATGTGAATGTTGTAATGAATGGTTTGGTTTCGTAAATGATGGGAAATGTCTTGATGAGCCGAAGGAATAATAGTTTCTAAAGCGGAATCTCCTTTTTGTAGTAGTTCGAATGATTGGGTGGTTGGTTTGTTGTTCATCAGTATAGAAATTATGCTTCCAAGATAGAAGTTTAATTCTGCTTATTTTGTAAAGTTTATGTGATTCCAGTGTTCATTAAATCACTGGTTATTGAATAAGCCAAAGAGATTAATACAGTATTTTTGAGGACAGTTTTTGTTGTTATAAGAATGACAAGGGGACATGGAGACTGTTGTATTCACATGAAATTGAGTGTGATTCTGAAGTGTCAAGAGTTGTAATTTTATGAGAAAGAAGAAAAAGTTAAAAAGCTTTCAGTCTTTCTCTTCCTCTTAAAGAGACTTTATTTTGTAAAGTGACCCATCTCTCTTCATAATCAAAGTGCAATGAAAATTAAATGACCAAATATGAAAGAAGAATCTCTTGAAAGGAATTAAAATAAGTAATTGTATGTTGGAATTTTAATATGCAGGTGTTGGGTATTGTAGCTGGAGTCCTTCTGCAAGATCATGACAACCGTCTCACCGAGTTCCAGCAGTTGCCTTATCATCGTATCTTCATCATGCTGTTCCTTGAACTTAACACCCCTGAACCAATCCTAGAGGCCATAAATTACCAGGTTCTCACTGCATTCTGCCACACACTGCATATTTTGAGGCCTGCCAAAGCTTCTGGCTTTGCATACGCATGGCTTGAGCTTGTCTCTCACAGGGTGTTTATTGGGCGGATGTTGGCTATCACTCCACAGCAGAAGGTATGACTTCATTCTTCTCATGAAACCATTAGTTTAGGTATGTTATTACATATACTTGATCTAGGGGCAGACATGTGCAACTGAACTCATAATGTCTGACATTTATGTGTATAGTCATACAAGTGACCCACAGAAAGTATATGTTGTGTCTATGTTCTTTCACATAAAGGGTTGGGGAATGTATGCACAGCTCCTCATCGACTTGTTCAAGTTCCTAGCTCCGTTCCTTCGTAATGCAGAACTCGCAAAGCCTGTCACACTCTTATACAAAGGAACTCTGAGAGTCCTGTTGGTGCTTCTGCATGACTTCCCAGAATTTCTCTGTGATTATCACTATGGATTTTGTGATGTAATTCCACCTAACTGCATTCAGGTATGTGATGGTTCAGAAAGAATGACTTGTGTCTTGATTTCTGTGAACATTTTTGATGAAATTAAATAACAGTGTGTTAAAAATGTTTATATGTTTTTTTTAAGGCTTCAGCTCAATTAATGTTTTAATTGTATGTGATTTTCTTTTATCACATAATTGTTAAGAGAGCCACATTATACTAATAGGCTACAGACCAAGAGGCCAAAGTTTGTATGATTTGAGTGCTGCCTCTGAAACGTTGGTTAGCATCGACCAGACTACACAGCGCAACAACCCAGAAGACAGAAATCTTCAGGCCAGAGTTTGTTTCTCAGCAAGATTAGTGGGATATTTTTCCCAAAACAGCTCCTCATCATACCCAGCACCCTATCTGATGGGTATCATGGACTATTTCCTTGGGGTACAGGCAGTCAGAACTAGAAACTGATCATTCAGTTCCATCTGGAGCTGAGATTATAAATGAATATGCTTTTCCAATATCACTGTTCTTTGTCTTTGTGGTATGATGCTAAGCATATGGATAAATCTTCCAATTTATTGGTCAGTATGATACAGTTTTCCAGGTTTTGCTGTACCTACTTCAGTTTTATATACATGCACATATATTGTTAAGTGTGATGCATTTTATAAATGTTTGTGGTTTATGTTGCATTGTAGATGAGGAATCTGATCCTGTCAGCATTTCCCAGGAACATGCGGCTTCCTGACCCATTCACTCCCAACTTGAAGGTTGATATGTTACCTGAGATTGCTCATGCTCCTCGTGTTCTGACCAACTTTGCATCGATGATTCAGCCAATGAGTTTTAAGAAGGTATTTAATAATCTGGTTGTACAATATAATTACTTCACAGCTTATTATTTAGAAATGTCAACAGACTATAACTGGGGAACTTAAAAAAATATTTCTTCAGTATAAAATGACAGATTAGTGGTTATTTATGTTATGCTGTGAGTATGGTTGATGATGGTCATTTTTGTCCACAAGACGCATGTCAGTATTATAGTCTTGAGTGACAAGGTGTCTCATGGCGTTGCCACATTTGTCTCTCATGTTCCCTTCTTGTGGGACATGAGCATTGGTCATTAGCCAGACCTCATGTTTGGTCTTCCAAGATACATCCCTTAGATTCCTTTATACTCAGGACACCATCACCTTTCTTCATCTTCAAGTCGTTTGGCACAAAATTGTGCTGTGTGCTCTTTCTGTTGTGACAGACCGGGCCACAATCAAACAGTGCTGACGATGAGACATAATTTGCCAGTTCCAGGCTAATTACAGTTTTGAGAAATGAATGGTTTTTGGGAGAAGAGTGTAAGAGACGTACTTAGCATAGGTATTTACGTGACTGGTTTACTTTTGTATTTTCTTTTAGTATATGAACTTTTCAGATAGCAGTGATGTGAGATGGGGTATAAATTAACATTATTTTTGTGTAAAATGGTAGGTTGCTGTTTTTCAAGGTGTACCAACAACAGTCACATACTACAATGTAAAGAGTAAGTTAGAAGCAGCTCCACTGCCATGCTGTAGATCCCCCCCCAAATGCATTCATTCTTGACATTATTTGCTGCTGTTCTCGATGCATTCAACAATTTGGTATTCATTGGTCCTTTTCATATGTCTCAGCTCTTAGAATGTGTTAACTTGTTTTACAGGATCTGGACTCTTACTTAAAGGCCAGAGCTCCAGTGACATTCTTGTCTGACTTGCGCAGCAACTTGCAGGTATCAAATGAGCCAGGGATGCGCTATAATATTCCTCTGATGAATGCCCTGGTGCTGTATGTTGGCGCGCAAGCCATCAACTTCATCCGCAACAAAGGGCTTACTCCAAACATGTCGACTATTGCACACTCTTCCCACATGGATATATTTCAGAATTTGGCTGTGGATCTTGATACAGAAGGTAATTTACAGTATTTTTTGTATAGAATTTAATGAGAAACAAACATTTTGTTGATAGATTGTAATTCATTAACTGATGATTTATATATAGCCTGGATTTAGAGTCTTCTGGGTATGTTGCCTACAGGCTTCTTCCAGTCTTTTGTGACACTGATATGCATTTTACCCTTTCACAACCTAGATTTTGATGGAGTGTTGCTTATACTTGTTAGGTATGTTATTAGCACAGTTGCACATGATACCTAATTCTTCGTATCACCATACACACTAATTAAAGCATGGAAGACCCTCCATTTCATAATGCAGATACTCAAAAAGGGAAATAACAATATGAAACGTACGCCGCTAGTGAGATCAATACTTGAATATGGAGCTGTGTGTTGGGACCCATACAGGGAAGGACAGGTGAGATCCCTAAACCGGGTGCAAACCCAATTGCAGTAAATAAATAATAATACATCAATTGCACTGATCCTGCACTTAGGAAAACAGGCTGCACATGCAGTACAAAAGCTCTTTCCTGCCAATACCAGTATGGAGTACTGTTGAGTTGCCAGTAATATTAAAATAGCCAACGTGTATTTACTTCTGAAGTTATTTTGTAATGTACTTTTATTTTAGGACGTTACCTGTTCCTCAATGCTATTGCTAATCAGTTGCGGTATCCAAACAGCCATACACACTACTTCAGTTGTACGCTGCTGTATTTGTTTGCTGAGGCTAACACAGAAGCAATCCAGGAACAAATCACAAGGTAAAGGAAGCCCATTCATTGTACTTCAGACCTTTCTTCACCCTTAATTGGTATGATACTCCAGACTCCCACCATCTTGTGCAGTGCAGTCTCCCAGACCACTGGCATGTTTTGATACAAAATGGTAATTTGTTTGCAAATCTATGTATGTATTTACATTTATGTAATATTTTAATAATGTTACAGAGTAAGCAGAAGTACTAAACAACTTACTTATTTTTAGTAACAAATTTTTTGGGGTGGAAATAAAAGCATTGATTTAAGTTAAAATTGATCATTTCTGCCACCTTTCAAAGTGAGATAATTTGCATTATCAGAAGCACTTCATTCTGATTCCAGGCTGTGTTTACTTTACAAACTTGTGAAGTCCAGGCTCTCACCACTATGATCCTCCAAATTGGGTGAAATCACTCTCACGCACACCATCAATCCATAGTGAAACAATAAAAGTTACTTTAGTTAACCTTATCTTCTTCTTATACCCTTTTCACTCCTCACGGAGTATAGGTGCGCTCTTTTGGTAAGACTCCTTGGACTAGCATTCAGTCCGTCGCAAGGCCTCTACCCATACACAGGACAGCACAACACAGAAGGACACTGACAAACATCTATGCCTTAGTGGGATTCAAACCCACATTCACAGTGACCTAGCACATGAGACCCACGCCTCAGACTGCGTGGCCACTGTGACCTGCAGTTAACCGTGTACTTAATATGAAATAATATTGATTCAGGCCACTAAAACTGACTGGTATTTAAATTGAACAGCTAAAACTGAGCACAAATTAAACATATTTGTGTAACTGGTATGCTATAGTTGGTCAGACTGCTGAAAAGTTTCTATTCAGAATAAATTATAAACAGTTGTGTCTGAGGTCACATTACTAACTGCAATTTGACATATCATATATGATGAACCACTCCTTGCTTAAAATGGCAGAGTTGACGTGGAATCAGGCTAATAATTTGGGTCTTCAAACAGCTCAGTTTTTTTGTTTTGTTTGATTTCAGGGTTTTGCTTGAGCGACTGATTGTTAACAGGCCTCATCCTTGGGGTCTTCTCATTACATTCATTGAGCTTATCAAGAATCCAACTTACAAATTCTGGAATCATGAGTTTGTACATTGTGCACCAGAAATTGAAAAGTAAGTATGGAGTTACTGTAAACAAAGCTCAGGGAAATACTGGGACTGGTGAGAGTTAAATGAAGTAGGTAATTACATAACAGATGTCATTCTTTTGCTCCTTTCCTATTATTTTTCATGCTGTTTGAATCCAGGAGATAACCATTAGGCTATACACAAGGGGCAGGGGCATTTGGAACACTGGTGGGAAAAACTTAGAAAAGCAGCGACTTATGAAAGTGATGAAAGGCCCATTTTAAGGTTTCTCTGGTAAACAGTGGAATTTACTACTAACTAAGGGAAACATTGGGGGGGGGGGGGGGGGGGTGTAATCACTGATGATGATACAAGTTCTGTACAAATTAAACATGAAATGAGAGAACTGTAATGTAAGGATTCCATTTTATTAGAATGAAAATTAGTAAAATAGATTCTGAGGATGTTAATTGAATCAGAATAGTGTCCATTAATAGCCTTTTGTTTTACAGCTTTATTTGTCTGGAGTATTGTCCAATGTCTGATGTTACAAAACTTCATTTTGCTCTAATGCAAGACAGTTGCTTAAGTGCCAGTAATATGAGTTGTCATTCTTCTCTAATCTACTTCAAAGTAGAAAGTTGTGTAATATAACAATACCATGTCTGCTGTGCTGCTGACATTACCACTGTGATTTTGGCCTAATGACATGCTTCTGCCTCAGAAGTGACGGCACTGAAATTAAGATCTCCGAGGAAGTTGTAGGAAGACATGTAGGTTGACATCTAAATATATAGATTGTATATTTTACTGTTTGTTGCAGACTGAGACAGTGAGGTATTGTTTGACTGGTAGGCTGCGTGATCTTACTGTCATATCGTTTTGTGCTGCAGGTTGTTTGAGTCAGTAGCTCGGTCCTGCATGGTGCAGAAACAGGTGCAACCACCACAGGAGAATGAGCTGACGGAATAAGTCACAAATTAAACAAACAGCAGTAATGTATACAAGTCTGTTGATTTTCAGTATGTTGTAAATATCAAAAATGATAGTGAATCTAGTCTAGAAGGAAAGATCACTTGACTATTTTTTGTATTCATAGTTTTTTATGTCTAATTTTTGATGATTGTGTGATGAAAAGATGTAGTTACTTGCAGCCATTATCTTTGTTTTCTTATATAATTCAGCTAATGAGAATATTTCATGTTGGGAGATTTGAGAAGAGTTCAACACACTATGATAGAAAAAGCCTATTAATATGATTAGGGTACAAATGTTTCTTTTTCCATGATTTTGGAATTATATTAGACCTTGGCAACAGATTTCTCCCTGCATTTGTCATATATGAGATTTGCTATGAAACTTTGAAGCAGAAGTTGCCATCACAATCAGTATGTGATATATTAGAAGTGATGTTTCATTAACAGTCTTACAGGTATTAAAGCTTTTAGTGTCAATTATTTACAGAAATAGAGCAATAACTACTTCATATTGTATTGACGATCTGTTTGCATAAGATGAAGACAGTGCACAGGATTTTGCATGTTACTTTGAAAGAAAGATATTTGATTTTTATGTTGTAATTAAGGGTTGTAGTTACATTTGGGAACAATTTTTCAAATATGTGAATAATGAAACTCCATAATGTTAATTTCCAAACTTTGTAATGTATGCACACATTCTGTATTTACTTTTAGTTTAAAAGAAGAGTAATTGTTTTGTGGTATATGGTGCAACACAAAGAATAACATGTTTCTGTATAGTTATGTAAAAAATTTTAATAATTGCAAAAATGCATTTATTTATTAATATGGAATTATATGGGGGATACTGTAGTGAAACAGAGTGTCACTTGCAGCCTTTTTGTAATATCTATTTCTTCATATAAATATCATGAAATTTGTGCTGTCTTGGCTTGCAAGTACCAGAAGAATTTCTGCTAGGAAAGAATTTTTCATAACTTCTTACTACTGTGGTGCAGGGTCTTTTGTGTACACATGAGAGAGATAAAGAATGAGTGGTCCATAACTGCAGTCATAAAAGTCTGTCATGTGGAAATTATCCTAGGACAACTCAGTTCAGTTCATATTTTCACAACTAGTTTCTCTAAGATTCATTTTAATGTACTTCATGACCACGCGTATATTTCATACATGGTTCCACTGAAATTTTTAAAACAAAATTGTCTTCATTTCTTGTTTTCCTGTGTCACAATCATCTCTTCCTCCATGGCTTATTGCCCTAAGAATATAAAGTGAAGGGTAAAAAGTAAAGTAAAGCTGTCCCACTGTACGCCATGTAGGCGCTTGGGGGGAGTGGAGGTATAGCTCCTACTCATTCTTGACCTCAGCACTAGATGGTGGTGAGTGGTCAGCATCACGCCCCAGCCATGCTTTACCCCCGGGAAAGGACCCCGGTACCCATTGTAGAGGAGGCTGGGTGGGCCCCAGAGCCGGTCTGGATGCAGAGGCTAGAGGAAAAATCCTCTGCCCCCGTCGGGGATCGAACCCCCGGACATCCAGCCCGTAGCTAGTCACTATACTGACTGAGCTATCCCGGCGCATAAAGTGAAGGGTATTAATAATAAAGCATCTCTTGTAATTGTTGCAATGGTTCTTTATTTTTTTATATACAAATTTAAGCCTTGGTTTTCTGGTGGGCAAAACATCTCTTATCCAATTATTGTATTTCCATGTATTTGATATGGAGTTTATGATATAAAATGAGTGAGACCATAAGAAAGGGTCTGGACATTGGTCCATCACTAGTTTGAATGATACAGGGAATTTTGGTGATCTTGTAGTAAGTTTTCAGCATTGCCAAAGCTTCAACTTTGGAAATGTGGAGAATGTGAAGGCCCCCACCATTGTCTGGAGCCCACACCGAGATTTAAGTTTTGTTTGTGTGCAATCGTTCTCACTTTCTATATCACAAGGAACAGTGGAATCATGTATGTGCTTCCATGTCAGAAATGGATTCCATTTCCTTGCTGCACTATCAGAGATCAGGGTAGGGCCAAAACTGTATTTACCACACATTAATGTTAATTGTGTTTATTTTAACAACATATGTGCATGATTATAAAACAAAATAATTGATTTATAAGGCCACATATGAGAGTGAATTTCCTATACCAAACACTTCGACAACACAGGAAGAAAAAAAGAAGAAGAAGAAGAAATAACCATATATTCTCAGTTTTAAATTTCCTGTACCTAAATTCACACATTCATTACAGATTCCATACAAGCTATATTTCCTAGAGTCCCTTTGAAAAATGCTGCCCGAAACTTGCCTTCATTTTATGGTTTTAAGGTTTGTAGGTCGACATGAAGTCACTAAGATGCGTGTGGTGTAAAGCAATATTTCTCAGAATAGAGCCTCATTGTGCAGAGTAAGTAACAGGTGGTGATTTGTTGAGTTGTGCATTAAAAAAAATGCTGTTTTTAAGTAGTTTCAATGTCATGGTGCCATTGTACTCTTCTAGATTATTCATTCATTATAAGTACATGTTCATCATCTTATTCCATTCTACTATTAAAATGTATTTTTAATCACCTACAGTTACTAAATACCATATTTAAAACAAAGCTCGGTGTCTCATAACTACATACATAACCTTTACATTACAGATTGTACCAGAATACACAGAATCATACACAAGAAAATTTTATGAGTATTCTTACAAACAAGTTCTTCACATAAGTTGGTATCTCATACCACATCACATATTTAAAACTGGCACTCATCTTCACTCACATTCTTCAGGCAGCCAACATGAATTATAGTAGTACCAGCCCCATAACATATAAGAAAATCTCAGCTGTGATATATGGGTTGATTCTTAATGACATGTAATAAAAGGATTGTGTTCTGCACCAGAAATCAAGCCATGAAGTCAGCCACTTTGTTAGCAAGATATGACAAGTGTGCAGTGATGAAGCATCAGTTTACAGTTATGTTAGTGTGTGAGAATAAGTTGCATTCTCCTCATCGCATCTTATGAGCTACTGCCTTAACTCTCAGGGGCTTCCTACTTACATTTTTTAATGCAACACTTGCCACAGCTACTGGAGGATTTATCACTGCAATGCAGTAATCTGTATGGTTTATGCATGAAAGAGCTCCTGCTTATTTTACCCATGACAGCTAATTTTGGGTTCTTGCTGTCCACGTTGATCCAGATCGGTTTTGTAGCCTGTGCAATTGCTCATCTGAAGGGCATAATTTACTCAAAAGGAATAAACATGCAAGACAATTTGGCAAATGATTTGAATGGCTGGGATGGCAGTATGACATAAGACGAGTTATTTAGCATTCATGGTGTCACGGGCTGTTATGCATTTGGACTAATAGAGAATATTTTCAGCAACTTTTGTAAATATTAAGACTTATGTTAAAAATTAGTGAGTAAATGTGCTGCTAAAACTTTCCATGTCTCATTTCTTTATGCTTCCTGTTCTGAATAAAGCGGTTTTGACCATGTGTTTGTAGGAACTTTTTGGCTTGTTTTAGAAGCAGAACACACTTTATATTTTTGCATGTAATTAAGAATCACCCTTTCTTCCTCTAATTGATTTCCCCCATTCATCAAATGTGTAAAAGTGTTTGAATAGCACATGACAAACAATAAACATAGATACTGGATTATTAGGTGTTGCTTGTGGTTTAGCACAAGTGAAGAATGCCTCATGAGCCCATCCATGTCTCTCGCAGCTTACAGCATTCCATACAACTTGAAAAAACCTAATTGGATTTGCATAAAATATGGGATGATGGTTACATTATAGGCTTGGCTTGGGTATCAAATGCCATGTGTTGGTGTTTTTCATGGCAGCGTTGGAGGAGAGAATAATCTGTTGACATGAGTGATTATTAACCATACCTAATAATTATTGCATTCCCTTGGATGTTTGGCTTTAGCCTGTCTCATTACTACAAATGAAGGCGATGAATGAGTACATGAAAATATTAATGATAGCAAATGTACGGTTGTTTCTTGAAATTTTAGTGTACTCCGAAGAGTGCGCTCTTCCAACCCGAAGTATAACCTAGCATCGCTGGGCGTGGATTCTTTTTACTATTGATTCCAAATGCTCTCATAGATGCGATAAATTCGAAAGATAACGACACAGCCACTGCTCTTGCACTAACTAGCAGCGATGATAAGAGAAAGCTGAAGCTGTCTTTTTGAAGTTCAGTTATGGCTCATGACGTATATTTGTACTCTACAGACTGGGTAACCTATCATTGTAGGTTACTTTTGTCTAGGAAATGGAAAAGTTTACATTACAGCAACGGTTGTTTTTATATGACTCTTATGTGAGGTATAACTCCGCTAGGAAGAGTCAAAGGAAATTTGGAAGAAAGTTTCCCGGAGTGCGAATTCCGACCAGATACGCTATTCATTATCTTGTCAATAAAGTAAGAAAAACAGGTGTCTTACGAGACAGTAAACCAAAACGGCGACGAAGAGTATTAACAGAAGAAAAGTTGGATGAAATCGGAGCTCTGTTTGAACAGTCAGCTCGTAAGTCCCTTAAACGTATTGCGCAGGAACGGTTAGAACTGCTAGAGAATTATTGCAAGTACGGCCTTATGAAACAACAGGTGTGTACTCACTGCATCCACGTCATACAGCAGACATAATTTTTGATTAGAAGCGTAGAAAATGTATCCGAGCCAATTTTTAGTATCTGTAACCTAGATAAGTAAATTTCATGATATTGCAGCAGTCTTCGCAAATGACCTACTAGGGAAAATGGCAACAAGTGTAGTGGTCGCGCATTGTGAAAAGGCTGCTGTGGTGTAGCAGCCAATGTGATCTCTGTACATACACTGATGATGTAAGGGCTAAAAGTGAAGATTTTGCACCTTGATGGCAGACTATAGGTTATAAATTTAAGTGTGTATCTTCGCAATGGTTTACTTAATTGTAATGTGAGGAACTTTATTTGACCTCCATGAAATATTTCTGTCAAAACTACATTTTTATGGAATTTGAAGGAGAGGTGGTAAGTGGTTTAAATCGTACCTTCATGACAGAAGGCAGCAAGCAGAAATAAATTCACCAGATTCAAATAATAGCACCTATTCAAATTGCAGCATAATAAAACATGGAGTTCCTCAAGGTTCAGGTCCTTTGCTTTCCCTCATATATATCAATGATCTGTCCCCAGCGAATAATTGTTAGTCTAAACCCATAATCGGAAAACCAGTGTTAGACCCAAAACTTGTATTTCTGTTAAAATTACTAGTCTAGACCGTTGTACCTTGTCTTACTGCTGCTCACTACAGTATCTCCTGCCTTATTCTGATGTCTGGAACAAAAGCTGTTTGATAGTAATGCATTCAGTGAGAGCATATGATACAGAGAATGGCTACATAAATTTAACAATTTTTGCAGAATTATCCCACTCAAAATGAATCAGCGTTCTTATAATGCAGTGATTAATTTGTGGGATGTTGAAAGAAACCAAATTTCCTTGTGTTATGTTTTTTGCATCTGATTTGCATTAAGGAGGCATCTGGTTCAAACCCCAGTGAGGGACTAGCTGTTCTGATGGGGTTTTATGATTTTGCTTGATTCTTTTAGCCAGATGCCTGGTTAATACCCTGAAATAAGAAGCACTTAATTTCTCTTCTATCTTGAATGATCAGTTATTAAAACTTTATTGTGTTGTATAAGTGCAGCAGTTTATACATTGTATTAAAATAACTGATAACCAAATACCCATTTGAAAGCCAAAAAAGAAAAGTAAATTACTCTTAAAGCATGCAGTTTTGTAAACACTTGACATTATCTTAATTAACTGTTATTTTTGCAGAAGGCAGGTGGCATATGGAACAGCAAAATGAAAACTGTAAGTCCATATCATCAGATTCCACCCAGCCATTGGCTTTGAAAGTACAGATTGTAAGTGTTATACGGTTAGCTAGTTTCTCACAGTATTGTGAAGGAGTGAGTTTATGGCTAAGTGTGAAGATAATTGATTTCTTCTCCTGCTGCTCCTACGTCTTTCTTCTCTAACCTCTTCTTTGTTATGCTCCTTCAAAGATGTCTTCACTTTATGAGGGTTGTCTGAAAATCTTCCCACTTACCTTACCTTTTAAATTACACACTGTTATCAAAACTTTTAGACAAAAAATATTTTTGCATAATACTAACCCAAGAAACTTGATCATAATCTACATACAGATGCATAAATAATTCAAGGGTGGCAATTATAAATGCAAGCTAAGTATTTATAGACATCTGATAACTTTGTAATATATAACCATCTGCAGAACTGTGAGGCTCTTCTAACAGTATCACATATGTCTTCAGCAGGGCAATGTGGTTCATGTAGAGGGTGACAGAGAGGAGAATTCTGTTAAGCAAGAATCCGGAGATCATGTTGAGAATACGAAAAAAGCAGCCTCAAAAGAATGTAGACAGAATTTTGAGTATGCAGATGTTACACCAAGTAAGACAGAAACTGACTGTAAAACTAAAGAAGAACATATAGAATATTTTGAGAAATTTGGCTTTGGTAGGATTAAAGAAGAAGTAGAAGATGAAGTTTCTGTACAAACAAATGAAATGTGTTTTGGAGTTATGGAAGGTACTAGGTAAGTGGCAAATATTTTAAGAGATCTTACATTACAACCAGCATAGATAATCTGACCAGAGTGTATCATGATTGTTCTCTTCTGGATTTTAGTGCCGTGACTTGAGGAAGAAAGAAATTATAACTTCCTAATAGTCTTGGAAACTTCATTTTGGCGAGTTAACATTTGTGACCCGTAAAGTACTATTAGTGTGTTCATCGTAGTACACCAGATTTTAGCTTCATTTTAAATTATTGTTTTTAAGGAAGAAGGAAATTATGTATTTCCCAGGTGAGAATATTATGTTAATGCAGGGCAGTAACAGAGGAAAAGCAAAAAAGTGGAATAAAAAATATCTTAAATTCACCAACTGAACAACTCTTTGGCATAAATTTTCCTTCAGCAAGTGACTGTAATACAGTTTGTCAAGATATTCCGTGTATTTATGTAATCTGAAGGTTCATCGCTATGTTCATCTCAATGAAGAGGTTGTTTGGGATACCTAGGCGTAGATGACAAATGATATTAAACTTAATTTTGGAGGAAAAGTTTCTGAACAGGCTCAGAATATTGCTTATTGGCAAACTTGGTTATTAGCAGTGATGAACCCAAAATTTCTGTTGTCAGATAGTTTGGGTTTGGTTGAGCTGGTTATGAAACTTCTAGTATAGAGGTTATTGCTGTGGCATTCACATTATGGCACACAAACCATCCTTTATAAGAAAATGTCAGTTGTTAAAAGAATGGACATGAAGTTGGCATTTATTGGACCCTAGATATGTTTGTAATTGCAGAATGTGGTCTGAAAAGGGGTTTTAAGGAAATTGTTTAAGATGATATGGATTGGATTGAAATGGTGTTTTTTTACATCCTTTGGTGTTGAAGTATGGAATTAAAGAAGATTGTTTTTTCTGGTTACTGGATCAGCATTGTCAGACTTCCTTTTTCTCTGAATATCATCTTGGTGAAGGTTATGCCTTTTAATGTTGTCCTCTTTTCAAATATATTTATGCCAGAATCTTGTATTATGTTCATTTTTATATATGTTCCATAAGAAAAATTAACTGTATATTATATTATTTTCCAGTTTACATAACGATTTGTCAGTAAAACAAGTGGATACACTGCGAGACTCCAGTGGCATTCCCATCAGTGGCAGTGATGATAACAAGACATATTTTTGCAAATGTAAGGCCTGCAGCAAATTACCCAAGTATCTTACTTATTTAGGAAATGAACACGTTTATCCTACTATATCTCTGTGGTCACACTGTGACCACAGAGATGGTAGTAGTAAATGGGGAGGTGTGATAAACTGTAATCAGTTCATTGTCTTCAATTGAATAAAAATTTCCTTGGATATTATCCATCCACGTTTTATATTTACTAGACGATGGATAATATCCAAGGAAATTTTTATTCAATTGACTCTTCACCATCGTCAAGAAGCTTTAGATTTGATAGTTCAGTGTCTTGTTTAAAACTAATCAATTTAGGCTATATTTGTGTGAGAATATGCACATTATGTGAGGTGCAGTAGAATTTATGGTGGACATTTTGAAATTAGAGCTTAAAGTGACATTTGTAATGTAAGAGTTGTATCAATTTAGAAAATGTGAACAACAGGATCTAGTCTTCAAATCTTTGAAAGAAAATATGTTTGTTTTACATTAATGTTACAGATGCTGGACTTCACAGTGTTTTACAAGAAAGAGATAGTCCGGGCCTAGACTTTAATTTTTCAAAAATAGACATTCAAATTAGCCAGAAAAGTAAAAATAAATGCATGGAACTTGATAAAAAGACTTATGAATGGCTACATAAGAGGGAAGAAGCACAACGAAGAAAACGTAATGAGGATAAAGCAAGGAAGTTGCAGAAAAAGAGAGATTCTGAAAGAAGCAGATACAGTCAAATGACAGGTGAGGAAAGAGCAAGGGTGCTGCAGAAGAAGAGGGATGCTAAAAGAAACAGATATAGTCAAATGGCATGGGAGGAGAAAGTAAGGATTCTACAGAAAAATAGAGATGCTAAAAGAAACAGGTATAGTCTGATGTCAGGTGATGATAAAGCAAGAATTCTACAGAAGAAGAGAGATGCTAAAAGAAACAGGTATAGTCAGATGTCAGGTGACGAGAAAGCGAGGATACTGCAGAAGAATAGAGATGCTAAAAGACACAAATACAGCCAAATGACATTTGAGGAGAAAGCAATGATGCTACAGAAGAAAAAAGAAACACGTCATATGAGACAGAGACAGATGGAAAGTACAGAAGAAAAAAGCTTCATATCATGTAGTACCTAGTCAAATGCAAGGCGAGGAGGAAACAGATGTCAAAAGAAATGAGGGAAACACAGCAAAACAGACTTAGTCAAATGGAGACAAAGAAGAAGCAAAGACACTAGAAAGTAATATAATTGTTGTTACGTTAATATAACATTACATCCTGTTGTGTAGTGTCAATGCCAAAGGAATGAAAAAGAATTATATGATTATGATATGGTGAAAGTCGCCGTCGGTGGATTAGTGGTTAGCATGCTCACCACTGGACCCAAGGTTCACAGGTTCAATCCCGGCTGAGGTCGATGAATTTTTAAGGGTGATAAAAATCCATAGCACAACTTCCTTCAGAAGGGAAATAAAGCTGGCGGTCCCATGTCATCGATTTATGGCATGTAAAAGAACCTTACGAGCATGATACAAGATGTTTCGTAAGCAAAATTCAGTGGCCATTTCTCACCCAAGCCCCTCCTGATTCACTGCTAGATGGCTCTGGCAGTAAAATCAGGATTGAGTAGACATTGTGCAGTCAGTGGGCTTGTAACTCACTGCTCATAAATGCACACTTCAAGACCAAGAAATCTCTGAAAGGAGGCAGTGATGACTCATTACTGGGTTAAGCTACTAATAGATAGATATGGTGAAAACATAGTGCATATGTTTCTGGAGTCAGTACAGTTTTTCCAAGAAAATAAAGACAGAATGTATACTGCTGCAAGTTTGAATAGATGTATACATACACAGAATGTTTATGTTAATTTAACTTTAATGTATGAATGCTACATATGTGTTTTAGTAATGAACATGATATTATAATAAATACAAATCCTTGGTTATATATTTCAGTTCTATACAGACCTTCAGTTACACTACTGGAACAGTCATATTTACAAATAATCCTGTAAGAATTATCTTGCATGTGTGGCTTTGAATTCTTACTTTTGCTTCATATTCAGGAGATCCAGGGTTCAGGTCTTGGGATGAAACATTAAGTTTTCTGTATAAAAGGCCACAGTTGTCCAGAGTAAGATGCTTTCCTCAGTCACCTTATGGAAGTGATACCCTAACGTTCTTTCAGAACCGTTTTAACCTCAAAATATGCTGAAGCACCCTGAATCAAATAGACGAGAAACATACGTAGAACAAATTCTGAGTTTTATTTTTGTGTTTATTCATTTTGTTGATCCATCGAAGCTAAAGATAGCACGTTCACAAAATGCCTTGTTTGAATGTTAAATGATGTTTCTGTGAGGTAAAATAATTGAAATTTGGGTCCATAAAAAATGTGGAACGCTTCACGATTTTGCGTGTCATCCTTGCGCAGGGGCCATGCTAATCTTCTCTGTATCGTTCCAATTTTAGTATATGTACTGCCGAAGCAAGTACACCTTATTTTGCTATTTCTCAGTAATATATAGTACAAAATCTAGCACTACCTTTGACTGCTGTTTTAGATCATATTTGAATTAATATTAAGCACTTTCTATAAAGTAAAGTGCATATTTCTTAATATCGTTTTATAGAGAAATATACAGTAAAATTAATGTATTGAAACTTACTGATTGTAGTTTTCATTTAAAATTGTTTATTAGTATCTTATGTTATTTCAAACCGGGGTTTTCATTTAAAATTGTTTATTAGTATTTTATTTTATTTCAAACCGGCCTATTATTGTGTCTCAGCCTTGTAATGATTTCCAATTTTGCCGATAGAGTGCACTTCGTCCAGGAGGAGGAAGAAATTCAAGTACCGCTGTAATCCGCTTGGACTCCCGAATGGTGGTGTTGTTTACGGTTGTATTGGTAATGTGCCTCCTCCGCGATACTAATTGAAATGTTGGTACTATCAGTGACTGAAATAGATGTAAGGAAGATGGTATGTAGTTTTTATGCGTTTGCAAATTAGTGGTCAATTTTCGATTAATGTTCGGTGTATAATGGAGACTGCGTTGTACACAGCCTTGAATTCCGTGAAGGTTTTGCGTTCGAGTGTAGGTGAAGTTTATGATACACTTGGAAACGGACTGAGAGCTGACCATGGCGAAGATGGGAAGGATACGAAATTCTTATTTGAATTACAAGAATTACTTAGCACCGTGAATATTAATCTCAGGTGACGGAATTTGATTCTAACTGACGTTTATTGCTTTGAAGCATGTTCACTGTTTATCCCTTAGGACCTTCCAGATTTTATATAACTTATTTGACAAATCGTAAACATTATATAATGTACATAGGTTCTAGTTCATAAGATTTCTCATTTAGAGAAACAGGATTTCTCCTTGTTTCATAGTTTTTAGTGTCGTCAGAATCGCTATTAGTAAAAGCATCATCCCTGGGTAAAATTAGTTTTGCATATACTGTCCATGCAGTGTCAGGAAGACTTTTTTGTACTGTGAAATCAGGACCTGAAGTGATCTGATAGTGTGCAGTATTTTGTGCAGAGAAAATGTACAAATTTGTTGCACAGTATCCAAATACTTATTACACCTGGGAAGCAGTGAACTGTCCTTCAGCCAACACAGTTCAGTGAAAGTCCATTTCACAGTTATTACCTATGTATTTTAAATTAATTAAGCCTCCTATACTTTGGTACAGTGCATTCACTGATGGTCTGTCACTTGCTGGCTCCTGGGAGTAACTGCTGTAATATTGTTTTTATGGAATGATAACTTGATTTCTGTCAGGACAACTTTATAGTGTTTGGTGGTGAGTCACATATTTCTAGCCAGGAGTTGGGAAGTGACAGTTGTGTGTAGCTTTATCAGTGAATGCAATGTCCTTAGTTTTTTAATTAAACAATAATATATTTACTGCTTTTATTCTAGTCATCATAAACCTCTTTTCTGTTGTTTCCACGTAGAATTATTAAAATGGTTTGTCACCTGTAGTTATATTGGTACTTTATTGCTGATGTTTGTTTTAAGATATATTTAGTTCTGCACCTGTAGTTATATTGGTACTTTATTGCAAATGTTTGTTTTATGATATATTTAGTTCTGTAACTTTTTATTTTAATTATAATTCTATGTTGTCGATATTGTCATAAGCAAAAACATATTATGCACAACATTCAGACCCAGCCTTCATGATTCTCTTGAACTTCAGAAATGGAAGCATTTTTAGAGTAAATGTGATCCCAGTGCTACCAGAATAATTTTTACAGGCTGAACAGGAATTGACAGACTGCTGTAAAATCTGAATAACAGTCATAGAGACCTTTTGTCTGCATAAGAAGCAGTACATATTTAGAGTATTTTGTGTGGTGGCATATCTCTTTTTATAATTACTTACAAGTATTAGAAAACTGGCTTTAGAGTATTAGCTTTCCTTATTGACTTCATTGGTATTGTTTTAATGAAAGGATTGAAAAACAGTGGAGCTAAAACATTCATTGTTATAGTTCATTTTATAAGCATTAAGTTTATGTTATACTAATTACAGAGATGTTGAGCAAGCAGTAAACAGCCTGTCACCACCTCCTGGTCCCTTTAACTTGGGTAACACTGCATACTTAAGTCAGGAGAGTACACAGGATAGGCAAGCCTTGTATTCCCAACTGGTAAACAGCTACAAGTGGACTGACAAGGTGTGTAAATTCTACATTGTATAGGGATGATTTAGGTTATGTTCCAAAACTCACATTTTTTATGAAATGATGTGAATATAGTGACTTATAAAAGACATTTACATCTTTATTACCTGTTGCACTTATATATACATGAAGTCCAGTATGTATCTCCAAGGTACGAGAACTTGATGAGCATTTTATCATTATTCAGCTGGTTAAGGAATTAACTGTTTTGGAACCCGATGGTTCATTATTGTGATAATGAAATCCCACTACTGGTCCTTAACCTGTTGAATATTTAACTTGAAAATTTAACATTCCAGTTTTGTTCTGCAGGTACATGAATACAGTAGTCTTGCTGCAACTCTGCTCAGCCAGAACTCCCTGAAGAGGTCATACATAAACTCCAGTACTGCCAAACGTCGCCGCACTCAAACGAGCAGTCATAATGTTCCCGCTCAGTATGTATCACAATAATTAATACTACTTTCCTTTTTGTGATATTTGAATCAGTGTACCATGCATGTGATCAGGAACTGATATTAGTGACATTGTGGGTGGCTGTAATGGGACTGTGGGTGAATTGAAAGTTCATAAGGAAACTTCAAATGTACTCTTTTAAAAAGACTGCAAAGAACCTTTGCTTAACATTCCTGGGTCGTTGATATATCTCTGCCTTTTTCTCATATTTTGCCATGATAATGGGTTAGAAAATGATAAAGTTATGTATGTGCTTTTGTTGTTGAGGATTAGTTGATTGAGTTGAACACAGCTATTGCTTTTGACTTCTCAGTTGAAACTACATGACTCATTGCCAAAACACTAGAAGGTTCCCAATATGATTTGAGTATCTCTCCATAAAGTCCCGCGCCATAGCCGCACGGTCTGAGGCATCATGCTTCGGACTGGTTTGAGTCTCGGGGAAAGAAATTTCTCATGAGATTTTTGGCCGGTGTGTGGGACCGGAGCCAACCCAGCATCGTGAGGAAATTGGGAAGCTACAATGGGTAGCGTAATCGAGTTATGAAAACTAGCAATGGCCGGGGGTTCGTCGTGCTGACCACACATCACCCTATATCTGGTTGGATGATCGTTCACCTCTGCTTTGGCATGTGAACGTGAGGCCAGCAGTCAGCTAGTCGGCTTTGGCTCTCAGAGGGCTGTTACACCACAGATTTTTATCTCTCCATAAAAAGAATAAATCGAAATTAACCGATGATGTAACAGTTCCTGCTGGTGGGTGGTCAGTGACAATTGTGTTCAACTTCGTGAGTGGACACACTACAGAATGGTGGCCCTGTTTTTATTTCAGGGCTGTGGATACTGTTATCAATACTATCGACCGTTTATTCAGTGACATGAGTGTTACCATCACCAGGCCATTTGCCACCAATGCTCTGTTGCAGGTAAAGAGATTTGCATGTTACTTCATATTGGGATTAAAGACTGATTTGTTTCCATGTCCCTTGGGCACCTTTCTCTCAGATATATTTTCATAACTGAGTTCGCTCTTGTTAATGTACATAGGGAATATATATTGCAAACACATCCATCTCATAGTACAAGCAGTATTACTGCTTGTAAGATCTCAGAACCCTGGAATGCACCTCAGCGATGGATGGATGCTTTTAATCTTTGAAAGCCCAGTGTTCAACGTGTTTTAACAATCTGCATTTTGCCCATACAGTGTGTTTATGGGTTTCATTTGATTCTCAAGAGTAATTGGCAATCAGAATTTCTAAACAGCACCAGTCAGTTGTTTTTATAATGGTGACATTGTGTTTTCTTTGATATAGGGACTTAATTTTTAAATATTGTTTGATAAAATTCAGCTTCCAGTGGTTAATGCTAATCTATTTCTATCTTTGCTTGAAAAACTATAGATAAGAAAGGCTTGGGGATGAAGTCTTTGTCATGTATGGGTGTAAAATAATTGTACCTTGTCTATTCTTAGGGTTCCAAAGGAGAGTGTATGTCTCCTGATTTGGTTACAGGTGTCAGTATTACATTCATTCATCGACTGTGACCTGGAGCTTTCACAGCATCCAAGTGCAATAAATCTTCTTGGGCTCCCAGCCATGTCAGGTGGTTGAAAGTTGAAAAAAATCCACCTTTCAAAGAGAATAATTTATTATATTTATTGACCAATTGTCTTGTCATTCTGATTCTTGGAGAACTTTCCATCTTGTCACATTTATCATTAACAACATCAATATAGTGGACATATGAAGTTAAAATGTTGGAGCAATACTTGTGCTACTTAAATACAGGATGCTAAAGATTTTATTATGATAAATCTGTGAAAAGTATGCAGCTTCTATAATTTTCGGGAGGGAGTTACATGTTATACCATGGCCAGTTTTTCTTTTTTCCCACACCCATTATGCATCTTATTTTATTATCTCACAGGAATGTTTGCATTCTGAATAAAGTTCTTCTTGGGATTCTGTATTAGGTACACAGTTGTGTGTTATGCATTTGAATGTATCATCTTCGTAAGATTTCAGGCTCTCATGGCAGCAAGTATGAAGATGACTGTTTCCTGGGGTGTTGCACTGTATAATCTGGTAGAAGTTTACCAACATTGAAGAGGTTCTGGATAGCCCTGATGGTGGAGGCAACAAACACTTCTAAAACATCACTGGAACTCTACCAGACTACATGGCACAACATTGCAGAAGACAGTCTTCTTCTTCTATGTCTCTCCGGTCCGTATTCAGTCCATGGCCTCCTCAATTCTCCTCTTCCATTCGGTCCTCTGTTAGGTCCATCTGTCCGAGGCTTTGATCGAGGTTTCGAAACATCTTCCTTTTTACGCTGCAAAGTTGTTAGCCTTGCGACCAACCCCCAACCTGGAGGACCAGGGTACCTGTCTTAGTCTGACCTCTCCCTCTCGACCAATCTGGCTACGGAGGCCCTACCAGTAGCTATGCTCCCGCCAGCATAGCTCTTGGGGTCACTGAGGGACTCAAGCCCCACCACTACGACAAGGTGTGGGTACCATTAAGTGGGGAGACAATCATCTTCTGTTTTCTAAAAGTAGGATTATCCATTGCTGCGGTTTGAATAGGTGTCCCTTTAACCAACTATATCCTATCAATAATTTGCCTCTCACAGCCTTGGTTTCTTTTTAATCATTGTGCCTAGCAAAAAATCTGTTTCTTGTGCTGCCATTACCTGATGCATAGGTAACTGTTTTCTGCTTTGAAGGTTCCACGTACTATTCCACGACACGCGAATTTAGCCAGTGGCACCGGAATGTAATCAAGCATTTAATCTGTAGCAGTTGAAGAATGAATCCTTGAATTCACTGTAAAGTGCTGATATAAGTCCATTGTTGTTAGCATGTGCATGTGTTGCAGATCTCCTTGGGACGTGTCCTGAAGGCTGTAATAGCCTTCAAGGGCTTGATGATTGAGTGGGTGGTAGTGAAGGGTCATGGTGAGACATTAGACCTATGGACAGAATCTCGGCATAAAGTGTTTAGAAAAGTAACAGAAAATGCTCATGCCGCTATGCTACATTTCTCCTCTCCCACGCTTCCAGAACTGGCTGTACGTTCATTCATGGTAAGATAAATGATGTGAAGTGTCTAGTAGAAGTTGATCTTATATTTGTGTTTTCAGGAGTCTATGGCTGGTATGAGATACCAGGTAAAACACCAGTGTCAAATATGGAGGCAATAGAGGACCATGCACAAAACTTTTGATTTATTGTCTTTTCCTATTAAGCTTTTTCTTTGTTGTTTATTTTTCTCTTATTTCATGACAGCCCTGCCTGTACAGTTTTTTAAAGATAACTGAAATTTAACAGTAATATCTATACAGCTGGATCTTGCTGTGCTGCTGCTTTTTGGTTTTGAAGTAGGACGTTTCTAAAGTGTCTCTACAGGTTATTATTGAGTGTCACTGTGTACTTGTTAGCAGGCGTTTTATATTGTTGAGGATGCCAATTTGAATCTTGGTCATGACTCTGTTTTTGTTTTGTTTTTCCTCCGCCTCTCCAAACATATTTCAGGATCAAACATCAAAAGTAGGTTGTCCGCTGTTAAAACCTCAAATCTTACATAGGTTGTACCTGATTCCTCACATATTCTTCTCTATTCAGTATTTATACTTATCACATATTTCTGTATAAAAAAACATAATTTTCTTATGCTTGATGGTACAGTTGATGTTATAGATGTTCTGCGTATGACCCCTAAAGATCTTGGATAATGCCTCCAGGAAACTGCATACAGTTTCGTGGGTTCTTTGGTGTTTGAAAGTGTGGTGGGTAAAATTTTGAGTTGTGTGGCATAAAATGTATTTACAGTCAATGTTTAATATTTCTGTTATGGTGTACGTCTCTTGTTTTTTAAGTGCCATTTGCACCAACCAGTATCCTCTTTCTTTGCTGTGCTGATTGCACATTTTTTTCTGTGCTTGCTGCTTCTTACTTTGAGAAAAGAACATAATCTATGGAATATGGCTTATGTTTTCTCAAAGAATTCTCTGTGAGAGGAAAGTATTAAAACAGATGTTTGGGAGTTATTTGTGGTGATGGTGATTGGATTGATTTGGCTGATGATAGGATCCATTTGTGGACTTAGTGGTATTGTCAGATATCTCATTGAGCAAATTTGTGCTCATTTAGTATTGATGAATTTGGTATGTTTGAAATTTTTAGACTTGGTTTCATAGTTACATCACACTGTTCAACGACCCGTGCAAGCGCTGCGGAAACCACCTCAACAGTTCCCTGCCTCCCACTTGGAGGGACCTCAGGACACTTGAGCCTTATCATGAAGAATGCAAACCATAGGCACTGTTGCATCAGAGGACACAAGCTGTGAAATTACATAATGTATGTGTAATCACATTGTTTGTATTTTATTTTATCATTACAGTAAAAATAACATCTTAATGACATAGCTTACCATTAACAGAAAATTGATACACAGAAATATAGTTATGAGTCAGGATTAATTTTATAATAAGTGTATTTCCTTTGAATTTCCTTTCAATTTTTGGAAATAATTAAATGTAGAATTCCATTTGTGTAAGCCAATGCAGGACTGCCTTTTGTACATATGTTATCCCCATTTCAGGTGCTAGGTTATAATTAAGAAAGAAGTTTTATGGGGTATGGTGGTGTAACATCTTATAAAGAGTGTAGGAAATGTTTAACAAACCCTGGTGACTATTTTTAGAAGTCTTTGTATAATATTTTGTAATAAACAAGTTGCTGAGTTTGATGCCAGTACTCCTGATATATCCATTCCTATAGCAAACAGCGGAGTCCCTATGGACATTACGGTCTGTGTTCGTACGTCACTAAACAGAATGTTCAAAATACCCTGTGACTGAAATGTGAACAAAAAGAAAATGTAAGATAATATGTGTAAAATCTTAGATTAAGCTCATATCTATGTACTTTAAATAAACATAGTGAGATAAAAATGTGAAATTGTTTCATCTCTGTTGAAAAAGAGGGAACACTGCATTGACATTTTTCTGTGGCCCTGTGCAACTAGTTACATTTTCCTCCTCTGTACAAGATAGTGGCCCACTTGATTGAACACTCATTGGTTATTATTTGAGATTATTTATAAAATCTGTAATAATAATGGAACATTATAGGATAGTAAAGGAAGATTTGAATTTGTAACACCAAAACAGTAGTTCCTCGCCAGCCATTACTTGTGTTGTCGTATTATAGTTCATATTATTTTTTAGGATTCACCATATAAATTGGTACTTCCTTGAATTAAAAGTTCTGTATATATTATGCATACTTTAAATGGAAACTGATCAGCGCATAAATTCAACTATATTACAGGAGGCAGTACAGACATATTGGAGATAAAATCCAGCTGCTACAGTGCACATTCTGCATTTACTGTTACATCTCTGTCCTAGTTCTCTTTCACCCCAATTGTGTTCCTTGTAGCATGTTCTTATAGTCTGATATGATTTCAGTTGTGAACACATTCACTGTCATTTAGTTCTTAACCAGTTGACAGAATTTCAACCTTGTAAATGGGTGAGGATTTCTCTTGAAGTGCAGTGCAGGACAAGCACAATCACAATTTTATGAGTCAGTTTCTTTGTGAGGTTAGTCAACCTCCAGTTTACGGAAGCTTCCCATGATTCCCAGCATGTCACTGTTCTTCTTGCATGTGAAACCTTCTTTCAGAGCTGATACTGCTCCTTCGCGTGCCTTTGCGCTGTACATATCGAGATGCACCTCCATCTTGTCATTAGACAGTAGTATTCCTCTGGATGCCTGTAGCTCTTTTTTCCACAGAGCTGTAGAGTCACAGTTTAATTTAAATATTAGTGACAGGAAGAAAACATTAGATTTTGATAAAGCAAGTGACATGTCTACAAAGAAAACAGTGGAAAGCACAAAGATATTTTGTTCGCAGTTGTGAATTACGATGGTTACTTCAAAAGTCATGGCAACATTATTTTACCGAATTATCGCAAGATTCGACCGGAGTTTTCAAAATTGCCGCGATAGACAGCAACGTCTGATTTCTAATGATGCCGCTAGATGATGCGGAAGTCCAAGGTCAACGAAGCGAGTCGAGGGCAAGGTCAGTGTGTT
>NW_019059848.1:557649-577163 GCF_000696155.1 Zootermopsis nevadensis | reverse complement strand
AGCCGGCTGGAACAGCGTTCGAGGCAGAAATGCGACTGAATGTTACGCGGAGCTTGTGGAAGCTGTGACTACTTTGAAGGTTGCTAGTCTTAATGTAAGAATTCTGATTTAACTTACATTGAATTTTTAATCACAATTGAATTTTTTGAGGATTAAAGAATGAAAAAACGATCATTCCGTAATGTGCCTTTTTCTTGCCTACTATACCTACACTCACCTGATCTGACTACGCCAATCTGAGGAGTATGTTGTGCCGTTTTATATTATATTTTGAACTCTCTTCAATATAACGTGTTTGACCCTAAAAAATTGGTTGCCGTGACTTTTGAAGTAACCCTCGTATAATAGTGGCAGAATATGGAACACCAGTGTTTTCCGATGAATTAGTATTTGTGGTTGTTACCTCGCAATGACTTGAACATTGTGCTGTTTCAGAGGTTATGTAGGTCAACTTCATTTCATGAGTGATTACTATTTTAGAAATGGATTTTCATCTGATTATGTGGTTAGATGCTAGGAATATAAATTTAAGCATTTATTATTCTGTATTAATTATTAAATAGGATAAGTAAACAATTTTTACCAATCATCTCTGCCATGGGCATAACACCGCCATACTCTTTTGGCATAATTTTTGGATCCAGAATTTTTAGAGCATCTTCTATGCAGGTGTAAATCTAGAGGCAAAAAAAAGAATGGTTAATTTATTAGGTAATTTTAAGACTTGTGTTATAATAACATGTTTTACTATTGTTAACTTTCTTATTTTAAAAAAATATAGATTCAGAATTTTAAATTTTTAACTTAATTTCAAACTTCATAATATAACACATTTAAAATATCAGTTCATAATGGAAGGAATGATCACACTCTAAATTGGTATGTGGATGTACACACACACAAGTGAACTGGGATTGAAGGTATCCTCCTTTAAGTCACATGGATTCAAATCTTTATTTTATATAGAAGTCTGTGCTGCGGTTGGAGCTAATTTTTTTGTCAGAAAATTTTAAATTACATGCGTATATTTTTCATGTTAAAATGTCCTCAGTAATTTATTTCTAAACCTGGTGATGAAATAAGTAGTGTGGATATAAATTTAAACCATTATGTAGGTTTTTTTGCTGCTTCACTGTAAGGTACAAATACATACTTGTAGTAATTATACTTGAGTAAACTCAACCATTCATTCTTCTCTTATGATAAAAATTAATATTGTAAGAAAGTAGATTACCTTGATACGTTTCCTATACTTCTCTGGGATGAGTGAAAAACCGAAGTCAACAGCAAACTTAAGGGATGGATGAACATTAATGCCATGTCCCTCCTTATGACGCATTGGTAGTGTTCGCTGAAGGAATACAATGAGAGGTAGCATGAAATTGCACAGTGAGTAAATGAAAATATAGCAGTTTTATTTGATGACAGATTTGTAATTTATTTTCTAGATTCTTTTACCCAAGAGTCTCAAAATAATTTGTCAGCAGCTGTAGCGTGATAGAGGACGAGAAGTAATTTGTCCTTCGGGAGAAAGTATGGCAAACACAGCATTGATTTAAGTGAATCACTTAATTTTTTATTATTATGGTCTTGGAGTTCACACTTTGAAGCTCTGTAGCCCAAAAATCAAGGAGTCTTGCAGTTAGTTTTATTGCAGAAACTCACCTCTCCATTCTTAACGATTCGTGCAGCCTCTTTAGGTGTGAAGAGAGTGAGGTAATGAAACCCGACTCCAGCCCCATCTGCGAAGTGTATGTAGCCATGTATTTGGTTCATCTCATCCTCCATTAGGGTCTCGTAAGTGATACCATGTACGCGCAGCATATCTGCATTGGTGTATTTGTAGGGGTCAAATACCGCTACAGGAGTGTACAAGAGACAAAAGATTACAATGTATTATTTTTATACATGATATTTTTATTTTTAATACTCGTTTCAGTATAGTACAGTTAAACTTGTAGATTTCTTGATTGAAAATGGCTGGTTGTGTCTTTTTGAACCATGAAAAACCTACCATAAAGTCATTCACCTGTTTAGTTTGAAACTCGGTTATGCAACTGATTTCCAGCATACAATTTTATGTAAGACTTTTGTGTTGTAAAAGAAACTTGGGAAAAAGAATAAGTTCTGTGTGGAAAGACGACAGAGAGGAAAATACAGAAGGAATAAAAGAGAACCGTAAAGACATTGTAGGACGAAAGTTATGGAAAATTATTTTGGAAATATTCTTGTCCAGCATATTTCTTGTTTTGCATATTAAATCAGTGTATTGAATTGACATTAATGAACATACTGCACTACCTTTTATCGTGAATACTGTCTTCTGTTCGCCATTTTAAAATGTGTGAGTTGCATTTCTTTTAACTTGGTTGTGTCAGAGCAGAGTTTGTCATGTATTTGTTCAAACACCTGAAAATTGTTCTGTGGCCTTCTACTCAAATTGGTACTCACATGCAATTCCTATAATCAGTCGACGTCCAAGATGATCCCTCTGGGGCACAGGGAACAGGTAACTGTAACAATAAATTAATGGTAGTTCCCATATCTCAGTGTGTGTTATAGTATCTTGCCTCATGCGATATTTTCAATGCCAATTTCATGGACAAGTTGAATGGAACAATCTGGTATCAATCCTGGAGCTTTCTACTCACAGGTAGAGACGTAACCCAGATATGAAGGGAAGTTTAAGAATATTTTATGGAGATGGCTCTCATCCATTTGTTACATTATTAATGATACACCCAATAAAAGAACTCTGAAATACAAGTGTAAATTTCAGTGGTACTTCTGATTGCTTAGCCTGCAGTTTTGCTTGATGAATCCTTCTCAATTTTTGTACAGGAATTGTGGAATGAAATCCTTTAAGAATTTTGTGTTACGCTTGGTTTTTGTTGGAAATTTCTGATAAATTTTAATAAACATGCATTTATTCATATTGCTAAGCATAACAAGTAAGGATGTGGAAGAAACTATTTTGTCCTAATTTTAGTCACTGCCCTGACATTTGCCTAAATGGAATGAGGACATGGTCTTTGACAGTGTGTCAGCTTGTTAATGCCGGTGCTTGACATTATTTTGTAATGTGGTGAAGATATACCCATTAGAAATAAGCTCATTCATTGTGTGGTCTGTGTAGTCAAGAGTTCTGAAAGCAGGTGCAAAAGCTTGTCTCAGAAGCAGGTAACGCTCCAGGGCTTCTTGTGCCAGCATGACACTGAACTTCTTTGTTCGCAGGAATCGCAGTAAGAAACGAGCATCTGAAACAAATTATAATTAATTAATAAGCTATTCACATATTCCATTCCTTCAGAATGTGTTGCTGTGTCTTGGAATAATTAAGGACAGTAGGATTTCAGGTTCTGACGGCAGGTACGAAATCAGCCGTCTTCTAGGTCGTAGTGCCATTCAGAGAAGCTTGCTACCTTCGGCATCGGGCCTCATCACCCTGATGACGGAGGCAGCAAGGACATCATATTTAGTGACAGTTTTTTGGATGTACCAATATAATAACTAGACTACAGGCTGGACATCTGGGGTTTGATTTCTGGTAGGGCCAGATTTTCCAGCCTTGTGTCCACTCGGTATCAGGGTTCTTTAGTGGGGTTTAGTGTGTGTAGGTAACCATTCACCTCCATTTAGTGCCTAAGTGCACGTGAAGCTATATTTCACTCCCCCATATGTCTGCATGGCATGGCCCTTAAACGAAGCGCCATGGACAACTTTACCTTGTCTTTAATTTTATAAATATGCCATATACAAATCACGTTCAAGTTTGAACATTATCACCTTTTATCTTGTAAAAAGTTCTTCATAGAAATATTCTTGAATGAGAAGTAGTTCTCGTCTTAGGTGGCAGGTTTCAGAGATATTAACATTTGTTTTCTCAAACAGTTGTCCTCGTGAACCACTAAACGAGTAATCCGTGGATCATACTTACCAAGACGACAGTTGGCAATTCTCGGGTTCTTTCTGATCCAGTCCCTCATCTGCTCGAGGGACTCATCTCTGGCATGTTTTGTTTCTCGAAGTTCCTCGAAGGCCATCAGCTGTGTCTCTTGAGGTAACTTGCACTCGTACTTGTCTGGGCCGTTTACCCACTGTGGCATTTTTCTGTTCTGTAACACATGGAACAACCAATTGGTCACATCCTTTTGTGTAAAATGAATTAAGAAATCAAGCATTATTTATTATCAGTATTGAAGATTATTGAAGACTGATAAATCATTGCTTTTTTTACTTTGAAACGTGAAATTCATTTAAAAATTCAGTTCCTACCGCAAAGAAAAGTGTTTCTATCACAAATATGAATTGGTTGATGCTGTTTTTAAAACTAATCGCTTTACGTTTTGAGAATTACATGAAACTCACTTTATGGGTATAATGAAGAGTTGTTAAATGTTGAAAGTGGTACATCCAGAAGTCAGTGAAGTTTATTTAGGATTGCGTTTCTTGGCATTCATTGAGGTTGGTCTGAGCTGTTGTCTGCTTTGATATAAGTGGGTTATTTAGATTCCTTGACAGGGCTCTTCCGTCGCTGGCCAATGAGGAAATCCTTGGATAAATACCCGTGCCTCTGGCTATATTTTGACCCGGGATACAGGTGTAGGAGGCCATGATCTGTTCAAATGCAGACTTCCCACGATTATTAGCTGTTGCATGATATTCAGTCGAAAAACAAGATTTAGGATCGCATTCTATTTTGTAATTTGTGTAAAAATGTGCACTTCGGGAATTACGAATACATAATGTCTGTGGGATTTTTCGGTGGCATCGCGTACCGTAAATTCTGTTAAGAAACTTCTGTCATGGTTTTGATTAAATCTAAGATCCCTTGGCCTGATATGTCAGAGGTGCCAAAATGCTAACATAGTACCGAGAAGCTTTGTTTCTTGAAACATCGGTATTTCACGCCGTTGAAGTGTGAAATTAGTTGCGATAATTTCATTTTTCCCTTCTCAGTTTTACCTAACGAACAGTTTTTCTCTGTTATTCTTAACGGTTTCCGTTCTTCTCCGCCATAATTCAAAGTGTAGCGCGATTAGATGTCATTACGTCAACGTGCTTGTAGATGGCGTGCAGTTCGACTGAGATTTACTCCTAATTTCACTTTCAGACGGTTGTACATCCTGACTGCACGCTGATTCTTACAAATTATCTTCAAGTGAGTCTTTATATACTTTCTAATGGCTTTTATTTCCTGTTAGTAGCTACATTATAACGCAGTTTTTCCTAAAAAAAAAATTGTAGGCTTACAATGTCTATGCAAGCATTTGAAAGACAAATTTTCCCCGGAAGAAACAGTGCGTTCCATTAAAATAAATATTCTTATGATTTCTTGTCATTTCTTACTGGGTTTGTGTAGGCAGTTGATAATGGACTTTAAACCGGTTGTGGTGTCTTTTGTTATATATCAACATTTCTGTGAAGAAACCAGTAAAAATAAAGTCCATAGGAATATGCTTATGTCTGGTTGCCTCTCGATGCCCTAAGAACGGGACTAAAGCTTATCATTGAAGTTCTTATTATCGGAATCAGTTTTCTCACGGCCGGCCAGCTCAGATTCCATTAAATATACGCCATTCTTTATCGAATTTCACAATGCAGTTATAACATTACCCGCCTTAATCTCAGATATCGACTGTTCTGACAGGTTTTCGTGGTTTTACTCAGTCCCTCCGGTAATTCCTTCCGCATGCTCTTCATTTCATTGTTAATTAATCTTCTATCATTCACACGTTTTTCGTATAATCTTAGCTGTGGCGTCTTAAAATTAACCACAAATGTAAAAAAAAATCACTTCATGGAATTGCTGTGCTCACAAGAATTTTAATTTTTTTTGGATTACTGTCGTTTTGAAGTGTATTTGCGGTAGAAAACGTATTCTCTCTCTTGTACGTTCCATTTCTCGCATGTGTACTTTTTAAGTTTTGTTTATTTTTCTAATTTCTCCTCACTGATTGAATGAAATTGTAGAGCGGAGTGGCTGAATTAGCATTATTTCCAGGTGGTGGTACTCGTAACTAGCTGTTTCAGTTCCCATGTTGGTAATGTGTTTTGATTACGTCATCCGTATGCTAGTATCGTAAGCGGAAGGTTTGCTGTCTTCGAGCCCCTCTCCCAGATACAAACACTGATCTATGCGAACCAATTTCATTTTTTTAATTTTTGTTTGTTATTGTGGATCACGCAGAGGGCGTACGAACTAGAGAAATCGTTGTGGTATTGGACGAAAATGTTCCATCAGAGAAAGTAGAGTGAAAGTGAAATGATGACGTAATATTAGTCTATGAAGCACACTGAGGAAGCCGATGTGCGTCACGACTTACTTAATATCTCGATCGGTGTCTGTTGGGTTTTGACACATTGTGGTCATGCAAGTATTTATCGACGTTTCGGAGGAACTTACCGTGAATATTTTGTTACCTCGATTAATATCTGCTGTTGTGACATTGTCATAACGTACGTATTAATTATTCGGTATTAAATTTGCAGTGATCTGTTCTGACGTGTATAAATGGTAAAAATTTCTTTTTTCGAGCCCAAGTTCTGCATCAGATGGGGGGTGATCGGTTAGGATCACGCTTCGGGCTTTTTACACCCCCGAGAAGTTCATCTCATGGGAGAATTTGTGGGCCCCTGAGTCCGTGTCGACGATGCTGTCAGAAGGAACATACCAGTTTCACGAGTAATAAAACCCGGGCGTCAGAAGGAACATACCAGTTTCACGAGAAATATAACCCGGGATAACGTACGAACACAAGAGCTATGAGACCTTGCAAATTGAGGCGACATGTTCCTCCGGAGCTTTGGTAATCAATAAAATCAGCCCTGCTGCTAGTAAAACTTGTTTTAGAACCATCAACGGGCGGTTAAATTGCAAAATATCCTACACAGTTGTCAGATTTACATGTGATTTCCTCACGAACCGGTTTTACTCCTAACGAGACGAATGATGTAACCAACTGTATGCGGAAATGCAAACGTATCTGTTACATGAAAAGCTGGAGGCTGAAGTTGTAATGGTTGGCAGTGACTGGTTATTTAATAGTTTGTAACACTGCAAAATGGACTGAGGTCAAATTTATGTAATAATTCTGTTAACGAGTCTTCGTCTATGTCTTGCCGCGCACAGATACTGTTTGCTATAAAAGGCTTTGTAAAGTAGTGGTTTTATTTGAAATGGTACGTTAAAAATTAAGCATCAACGACTAAATCCAAACATTGCGTAACTTATAATAACGCGCCAATCAAATACGTAACAGACAAGGAGCTCTGAAGAACTCGTGAATTTTCTATTGCACAGAGTTCTGGTCCTGCAGATCTGGTGTTGCTGATGTTATGTTTTATTGTTTAAAGTTTTTTTCTCCAAAAATAGTACGCAGTTTAGTTATTGGTTCGTGCGTAGATGGTCATAAGATCGAATCGCACTCCGATAACTTTTTATTATTTATTGAATATCTGAATATGTTATATAAATTATTATTATTAACGTCTTAAGTACAGATTCTTTCCACATGACATTTATAGTATATAGGTTAATACCGACATTTCGCACATTCGCCATGTTTATGAATATTTACTTATAAACAATAGTCATATATTGTTTGTAGGTACCATACGCTTATGATCTGTGTAACATGCAGAATTTGACGTAAGTAGCTCCACTCTTATAACAGTTATGTCTATCAGGCTATAAACGAAATACATTTTTTTAAAACGATCGCCATGTTTTACATTTTATGGAAATGCCTTATTGAAAATTTCAGATTTTTTTCGAATAATTGTTCCCAGCTCCGAGAGCCAGTCATGCAACTCGTAATATCAGCCTTGATGGTGGTGACAGTTTCCGATACTTGATATAACACGCGCTGAACAAACGCCATGGTAATTTCCCAGTTGTTAGGTTATACGGCGAGACCCACATTTTAAATCGTAACGGCACCCAACAGTTCCTCTTGAAACGCGGTATAAGCTTAGTAGTAACAACCCCTTACTGTAGCAGAAACTTCTTTGACACGCCTGTAATGCGTGCAGTCTACATCCTGTGTTCGCAGAATGTTATCTTCTCTTTTGGATCGCATTTCGACAGATTTCAGCCAGAGATATTTATGATGAACATTGTCATCTTTTATTTATATTTAACGTCACGTAAACTAACATTTCTAGAGGAAAAAAAATGTACTGCGAATTTATAATATTTATGTACATGTGCTGAGGACGAAAATTGTTGTCTTGAACATGATGTGGCCTTTGGCTGAGATAAGAAGGCGTTAGTGTTTTATTGTGATGTGGAATTCGTGTGAGTTAGTGAAGCCCACGCAGATTCCTTTGCAGCATGCAGGAGAAGTGGGTTAGCGTGGTTTAAAGTTTGTAATTAGAAGGTGGGTGGGATGAAGAGATGATTTGTGACGTCGTCTGTGTAGAGGAGTGTTATGCAACCGGTGTGCCGCGAATTTTTATAAGAAATTGCATATTCGCACGTTAGAATTAGAAGGCAATTTTCATCTGTCATCGTTAATAGTTCTTTCCATCATATGTATGCAGATGCATATTTATGGTCATGTATAGTTTTGTACCCTATTTTTAGTGATGCGAAATACTGTGGTGTGCCGTCATGCGTCTGAAAGTTAGGGCGTACCACAGGTGAAAAAAAGTTTGGTAACGGTGAAACAGAGGGGAAGAGAATGTTGCTATATATTGTATTAAAATATTTCGTGACCAGGAAGTAGAGAGAACAATTTTGTGGTAGTGAATGACTTATTATTTACGATAATGTAGCTTATAAGCTAATGATAAGCTGTACTAATATTGTAGAATTAAGGAATATAGAACAGTACTTGTATAAAGCTTGATGTAAATAAAATAAGAAGACTGAAATGACAAAAAGTGAGATTTGGTAAGGGTGGGGTAGCCTTCTAGTTATGAGAATAAAGTATTTAGCAAGAGATGGCGCCATTGGACTGAGGTCAGCAAAAACCCGGTGTTAGACGGGGATAACTCTTTTGTATAAATAACTCGACAAATGAATATATTCAGGAAAAAATTAAACTTAAGACAGGAAATATCAGTGGCCCTTCTAATATATCGCTTTCATGGTAATAGCATTCCATTGGGTAGTGAGATATTTCGGTCTAAAATACAATACGTTCCAAATTTACCTTTCGACATTCAGTCAAAAGCCATTTGCTAGAGTGAGGTAGCAAGTTTCTGTGACAGGTGTTACATACGTATGTACGTCTGTTGTGGTAATATGGTTAGCCTCCAACCTGTTTTCAAACTCCTGTAAAACTATATAACATATTCACAGTTGCGGATACAGCGAAGTCCCTGGCTGGATTTAGAATTGTTGCTCTGAGGTCGTATCATCCGTGTGAAATTCATTTTGTCACTACTACCAAAGTAACCTTTCAGAGATGTGTAATGGTCCAGGTCTTTTTTAAACGTTGTGTAACAAATTAATTGACTTTTGGCTTTATATTTATTTTCCACCCACACTTTTAATAAAAAAAATGTTACCATCACATACGCGTTTCAGCATATTCATGACATAATCAGCGCTTAATCTCGCTGTAAAAGGGAAAATTATCATCGTCACTGACAACCCGGTGAGATTGAAGCCAATCATCAAGCTTCTGATTATTAAAAAAGTACTTTTGATTCGTTACCTAATATGTAAGGCTGGAATTAGTTGTCAAAGCGATCCCCACGCGTGAAACTCGATACAGTTTGCAGTTTTGCAGAAAGTTCTATTTGACAATACGATTGTGCGTGGGCACTGGCTTTCGTTGTCCTAATCGTCTCTGATATAATCGCTTTACAGTTATGTGGCGAAGATACGTAATATTTAAAATTGTTTTTGGGGTGTTGGTGAACGTGCGTACTGGTTTTTGTAGTAGGTCTTTGTGACGTCACGTCTTGTTGTTATTAATCGTCCTAACACACTTATGTTGAGAGCTCTATAGCCGTAGCTTTGACATCTTAATAGTACGTGCTTCGCGTTTACGTAATGTTAAGCAGACAAACGTTCCACTCTATGAAAGTATTCAAAAAGGTCACGCATAGAATGAGGTCGTCTGAAGAATGTGCAGTGCTGTAGGCGATATGAAAATTTCTCATCTTTATCTATTCGATATCCCGATTGAAGATTTACTTTATAGTTCTAATGAATATTAAAATATAACAGTTCAGGTTTCGATTCCGGATAGAGATTTGAATTTCTCAGATTTATTATGACAAGAAGACCTCTGGGCCCTACATGCGTCTTAGACATACGTATCAGTGAATTTGTTCTTCTCAGAGTAAAAGTGGCTGGAGCGTGAAGCTGACCATTTATCTTCATTCCGTACCGAGGTTAATGTTTAGAATTTTACCTGCGCCTTTCAACTCTCCTTATACGCTTTAACGACGTGTGATAAGACACTATTTACTCTACCTGTAGCCCACTATTTGTGTATTTAGTGATCAATTTTCTCAATTATTTATTTTGAACATGAATGATATTTTATTATCTTAATTATAAGAAATTTTAAATATTGTGATCAGACGGATTAAAATAAATAATTATTATAATATTCACAATATGACGCAATTACACTATCTGATCAATTTTCTGATTAATTAGTCACTTGTGATGATTAATCGGATGAAAATATTACTCTTTGAAGTAGAAATAGTTCACACAAAAAATTGTATTGGTTTCGATTAGCAATCCGATTCGACACTTGGTCCGCTTTGAATATCGATTCACATATTCTTAGAGGGCTGTTACCGCGTTGTATCAAAGCTGCCTGGAGAGAAATGTGTTACGAAGCTCCAACGCACTTGCAGTAACACTATTGCACGTCGGTAAACAACAGTATCTGTAGTACTTCCGTGGCAGCACGTGTTTACAGAATTATTTTTAGTGTTCGTACTGTTTGTTGTTACAAGATTTACAGAATTATCTTCGCACTGTTTATATTGTGAAGGGATCAAACAAGAATTGTATACAATATTTTCATTGGAAACCTCCATCGAAAGCGATAACTTAATAAATCGAGATATATCTACCAAATAAGTTGTGATTTTATTTAATTATAAATATTCTTGTTTACAAGAACGATTAACAATAACTGTGTTGCACCTTGTGAATTTTATTTTATTTTCTTATATATAGCACTATAGCTCAGGCGACTAGAGTCGAACTTCTCATCATGGAAACCCGAGTTTAATTAAGGATTACTTCAAGCCAGATTTTAGGTGGACGAAATGACAGTTTAGCGTGTTTTTATCTCACAGTCCTCTGCTAATAATCATTACTCCATTGCTTAATACTCATCGCTGACCGAACTATGGGGTTTACGATAGCCTTGACCAAGGAACACATTATCACTCCCTCGATACTAAATTTGAGTCTTCATCTCTGACCGGACACTTGGCTTTTAAAATTTACGTTTGATACAAAGCCGTGCTGTTAATTATGGATCTTTCTGTCCGCTTTTACTTTTCAGAGGATCGTAATCTATTCTGGTAACACGTTCTTCAATCATTGACCTACGTTCTGAACGTCTTATAGCCGGATCCCTTAGACTCGTACTTACCTTACGTGCTACTTTGCTGTTAGTATGACAACGGCCTGTTGGCTGGGTGAGTGTAGTCTGGGTCAGTCTCAGATGGAATGCTGGTAACGGTGTTTGTGATTCAACAACTCACTTCTTTTCTTCGGTATCACCACGCCTCAAGGGGCCGGTCCATTGCAGTGAATACATTCTCCATTGGTCCTCACTTTCCCTTAATTCTGCGGGGTAAAATAATTTCTGTGGCAAGGAAAAGTCAGTAAAAGAAAACAAGAGAATAAAGGTTATGTCATATCATCTCAACGTGCAAGGCTTTTTGACATCAACCACAAGGTTTAAATTACGTAATTATGAATTGTAAGACATCGGTTGTTTTTACCATCAGTTTAGTACTAAAGTAAACTGGTAAGTCCCTCGTTTGACTCCAGGAACTGGCTTTTGTGAATGAAATATTTTTATTTTGGACGCTGTCTAAACAGTACTAGAATAATTAAGATGGTGTGGAAAAACAAACGTAATGAAACATCACCAAAATACTACAGAAATCATAATTGAGTTTTAAGTTCTTAGATATATTTTACACCTGATGATGGTTTTATAAAAACCGAAACATGTTGTGTAAATGTTCCGAAATGTAAATCGATCAATCGATATGGAACATCAATTATATTTTATTATCTTAATTATAAGAAAATTTTAAATATTGTGATCAGACGGATTAAAATAAATAATTGTTAGAATAATTAACTAAATTAACCAACTAACCAATTAATATTCTCGTCCATTCATTCAGATTCTGCCTGATATTAGTACCCATATATTTTCACTGGACTCTAATTGTGATCCAATTTACTCGAATCAACATCGTACCACTCTGTTCGAAAAATAACCCATAACCGTTACGAGCCAAGATTATCACAGAATTATTGGTTGTTAAAAGGTTAAATTCTTCTAAAACGCAATTTCATTAATAGTTTTTTTTTATATGCGTTTCTCATACAATCCGGTGTAGACTGTGTGCGGGGTTTGAAAATACAGATTCTGGTCTTCGACATTATGTCGCCGTTGGAAGTTTTATGTCTTCTGAAGAATCTGTCGCTTACGTCTACAGGATAATCTGTAAATAGTTTCCGACCAGTTCATCATCTGTCGAAATATATTTTTTTAAATGTGTCTTAGGCATTTATAATTTAGTCTGGTAGTCCATTTTCTCATATTTATACCAGAATGGAAAAGATCGGTTTTAGTACTGAATGTGGGTACAACATTTCAACAAAACCAATTTGTAAAGAGTCATATTATTATACAAAAGATGAGTATGAAGATTTCTGTCTTCTGGGTTGTTGCGCTGTGTAGTCTGGTCGATGTTAACCAACGTTTCGGAGGTCATACTGCCTCCGTCATCAGGGCGATGAGTATGAAGATTTCTGTCTTCTGGGTTGTTGCCCTGTGTAGTCTGGCCGATGTTAACCAACGTTTCAGAGGTCATACTGCCCTGATGACGGAGGCAGTATGACCTCTGAAACGTTGGTAAACATCGACCAGACTACACAGCGCAGTTACCCAGAAGACAGAAATCTTCATACTCACCGCTGTGAGAACCTCAAGTCTTACAAAAGATGGGCAGTTTACATATAATAGGCACATAGGCAGAACTAATCACAATTACGATAGGGGTCAGTAATATAATGTCTTTTGAAACTATGGTGAACTTACGTTCCATAGTTCACAGTGTAATTAAATGAGATTGGGATGTTGACTACAGATGCAGGTTGTACAAATATTTGTACACAGGCAGACCGGGCTAAGAAATCCAAATAAAACCCCACTGCCTCCTTCTGACATATTTCCTTGCCTGCTATTTAAATATTAATTCTCACATGTTAGTGCATGGGTGACCATCTTACATTAACATTTGCCAAACATTGTTACTACGTTACGGTTTGCTCCTTAATTGCGTAAGGGAGGTACAGCTATAGTCCACGACTGTAATCTTGAGACCTGCAAGGTATGCAGGAAGTCCGTAGAGTTAAAGGCAGACGCCATCTTTCCTCCTTCACCCCGCAAGTCTCAAGATTACAGTCGTGCACTGTAGACGTAACTGATTAACTGAATGTAACAGTGTACTTTTTGAGAAGCAAACAGTCGTTCGGCTAGTGCAAATATTACATTTTCTTATGAAATTTAGAAGTTTCTTATCTTATTTACAATAGCCCGCCATTGGTCCACATACTGAGATAAATTAATCCAGTACACACCCTCCCGACCTGAGATCTCACCCTCCTTGATTTTGTGATCCTAATATTTGATGACGAACACAAATTGTGAAGCTCCTTGTCATGTAATTATCTCTATCCTCCTATTAGATCCAAATATTCTCCTCAGAATCCTCTTATCAAAAACCTAGAATCTGTGCTAGGGACTAATTAATCCTTTGAAGCTAAAGTTCGTCTTGATAATATTTAAATATTCATTCCGTACGTAAAAGAAAACACAGAACGTAACGGTTACATACATCAGTTGGCTAATGCTGCTTAAATAAATAATCGTTGTCTGGTGTTTTTCTCGCCCTAGCGTGAGCGAAAGGGGAAAATATACAAAAACAAAATTTTGAAGCCGTAAGAAGTATAAGGAAGTCGGAATTTGTAGTTGTGGACGTTACGATCATAAATAGTTCACTGCATTGTATAACTGCCTGTTTATAACTATGTCTAGCCACTGTGTGCAGACGAAAGCATTTAAAAGAAAGTAAGTGTCACAAGTACTTTTTAAGAACCTGATATTTCTTTCTTTCTTAACTGGAGGAGACAGCTCCAGTGCTTAAAGGGAAGTGCCATTAGTTGTGCAACCAAACTTCACTCTTGCGTCTTATTTACTTATACATTACAGCCCACTCATAACGGAGTCTGTCATGCAGCTCTGCCTGGCGAGAGAAAAACAAAATTCCGAGCCAAAGGGATGATTATAATAAAGGGCTAATTATATGTATGAATTAATGTTCATACACTGTCTTATTGAGGTTTTTGTTGGTACACAAGCTCATTTAAATACACAGGAATTACGCTGAATATTTCAGTATCTCTCTGTCGCTGTAAAAAAATGAGCGTGTCTGATAATCAACTCACCCTGTCGGTAAAATTCAGAAGTATTGTGTGTTAAATACGTGGTTACTGCCGTGTTTCAGGACGGTAACTTGTCTAAAGACGAATTTAGAAGCAGCGGGTTTATTTAACTAGGTCTCTATATGTTGAACAATACAGTAAAGGTAATTATTATGAATATAATTTTAATATTTTGGTTAATAAGGTATATTGATTAAGTCGAGAAGATTGAGATGGACCGGGCATGTAGCGCGCATGGATGGGACAAGAGGTGTGCACCGGGTACTGGTTGGGAAACCTGAAGGGAAGAGACCGCTGGGGAGACCTAGACGTAGATGGGAGGATAATGTAAGGCGGGATCTATGGGAGATTGGAGTTGAAGGAGACTGGATTTTGTTGGCCCAGGACAGGGTCCGGTGGAGGGCTTTGGTTAATTCGGTGATGAACCTTCGGGTTCGGTAAGCCATCTAGTTAGTTAGTTAAGGTAGTATATTTGCGTCATATTGTGAATTAGGTTAATATTTTAATATTTTCAATTTGTAAATCGATTATCCGATGCGGAACGTGAAATGATATTTTAAATATTTTATATTTTTTATCTTATTAAAATTGTGATTTGACGGAAAATATTAAAATATTTGGTTAATAATATAATATTTTGAGTCTGGTCTCATAAATAAATAGAATTTCCAAAATCACGATTACACTCAAAGCCTGTTTATCACAGTCTTTTTTGTTGTTATGTTTTCACATTTGTCATGTTTTAGTCGAGAAATAACATTGCGGTACAAAACACGAAGGACAGACAGCGAGAGAGAGAACTTTCACTGATTACCAGCTGAAGTTGACGCGCCGGACTAGCACCGAATGTAACCTACATCTCGAGGAGGAATTTCCTTGTTTGGTTTCGTTTAGTTAACATCACTCATGGTGCACAGAGCTTTGAAATCGTACTTTTTTCAAAGCGAATTGATGAGGTGGAAACGACATGAATATCACTAAAGACAATCCTGAAATGTATGGTAAAATATCTTCGAGAAATGTGCATCAGATAACGAGGACACTTGATAACTGTGCTGACGGCACGGCACAGCTTTGCACTATGCGCGATCACTGCGTCGATTGCTGAGTTTTGTAGTCCTAGCGGCACAGCCGTCAAACATCATCACTGTAGATGAAGCATTTTAATGATTGTTATTATTATTTAGTGTTCTGTCTGACGACAGGTCCATATGAACAGGATCCTTCCATCCTTTTCTCGGACTGGGACCTGTTCATATACGTTCTTGGCAGATGATCCAGAAGTGGTTTGCCATTGCCTTCTTCTGTGTGTGAATGGAGTAATTGTTGGGATGCCACGGAGGAAAACTCCGTGTTGCCTAGACCACGGCCTTGCCCAACACAAGTTATAAATTCGGGCCCCGCCGGGAATCGAACCCGAGACATTTGTGAAGTAACCACTGAGTTAAATAAAATCACAAAGAATGTATTTTAAAAATTCGTCAAGGTTTCCACATCTAATGTTGTGTGTTAGAATGCATAGCCCCGCATACATAAACAGCATTAATCGTTATTACTTTCAACAGTAACAGCCAAGCAAATTATGTACCACCATTATGCCTCTGTTATTATAAGGAAGTGTCAAAGACTTGTTAAACCAAACACATGCTCTTATGTTATAAATGCAAGTGACATCTGTTGAGTTATTTGAAGTAGGTAACTGTAAAATGACGCAATAATTTAAAGAAGAAGCCATGATTCAGCTAAGTCATTATGCAAGTGTGATGAAAGGAGTAAAAGTTAGGTTAGGTTCACGTTATGTTGAGTGAAGACCGAGTACGTGGATGGATGGGAATGAGTGGACGAGAAAATCGATGGATGGTTAGGAAGATAAATGAATGGGACGATAGAGGTGATATTTGAGAGGTTTTCATGGCGAGGAAGATGTCATGTTTAGATTCTTGGTTGTGACTCGTAGATCAACGCTTAACATATTGTCTCCATCTTCAGGGCTGAAGAGGTTATGGAAATTTGATTGGACGTGTAGGTGGGTGGATAGGTTTCTGTGTGATCCATTCCAAAACTATAAAATAATATCGTACTTCTTTTATTATGAGACCAGCCAGGAGTAGGGTTGGAGAGCTGTTTCCGATACTCGCCACAGAAAACAAAAAGTGAACGGCCAGCCGACGGCTGTTGACTTCAATTATCATAATTATAGTGACAGTGGTGCCAGTTTCAGTAGGAGAAACTGTCTCACCTCATTTCCGGTAAGGTAATTTTTTCTTTATGAATCGTGTAACGCCTCGAACACAGTGACGTTTCATAATTCGATATGAGGTTCGTAGTGTCACTCGGCAGAAGGTGCGGGGATCCGAGCGAGGCTTCTGCTGACAAGTGCCTCGCTCTAATTTGTGCCTCAGGAGAGTCTATTTTCGAAAGCACGAAGCAACGTCTGACAAAGAGATCTGAGATTCTGTTGGCGGCGTGTGTGAAGATAGATGGCTGTCATCTGAGGTCTTGCGCCGCGTAGTCTCATAGAAATTGGCCCGAAGATTCTTAGATGCTTATTGCCTCTATCGTTAGGGCGATGATGGTTTTGTGGCGTAGAATATTTAACGATGTCTGAAGTTTGGAAGAAACAGAAATTCTGTTTGCAAAGTAACTTAGCTACATTTTTAATAGTACGTAATGGACCCAACTATTTCCCGATGTCCTGGGGCGACTAAGCTGTACTCCCTAGATTAACACCAACATTTTTAATAAATTACCTTGTCATATTTCATAACCTTGCGTGCTGCATGTAAATGAGATTAGGTGAGTGTGGATTGAGGTCTGAAAAAGTTGATAGCTCCAGTCTTAGAGCTTTCTCCTCAACTGTCCTCCAATTTCTTATTGGTCTGACTCTTTGCTCCCGTGAGGGTTCCCGTCCAGTGTGTCCCTTTGTCACTTGTTTTTCCTTCCTTATCACGTGTCCTATTCGTTTCCATTTCCTTCTTTTATTTGCATTGTATATTCATACTTGGTTTCTTTAAAAATGTCTCAGGTGATGATCTATTCTGGCCGTCTTATTTTTCAAAAATTTCTCAAGCAACGCTTTCAGTGGCCAAAAAATCGACCTTTGTAATCCTATATTAAAGGGACACATAATATACAGTGGAACTTCGATATACCGTGGCTGTGATCATGTCCCCCAATACGATTACATATGTTTTATTTTAGTTAAATGTCAATTTCACATGTACCGCGGGTACTGAAGCTGTCTCACGAAACCCGCGTTATATCGAAGTTCCTCTGTATTTCATATTGTAATTCAGCACTTGATTCGACTCTTTTGAAACCATTGATAACTACACGTATCACTTAATTTAAGTACCTGATTAACTATGCGGAACAGAATCATTCTTGATCCCCCTCTCCCTTCGTCTTTTATGGAATTATAACGTTTATTACCGTGTTCGTTAGAACCCTCTTACAATCCCTGTCTTGAGTCATATAAATCCGATCTACACCCCCCAAGTTTTATATTATCCTTGATCTGATCATTCCGATAATAATTGGCTAATTTAACATTAAATAAATCTGCGTGTTATTATGAAACTCATTACTTGTATGTGTTATGTGCTTCGAAGTGTTGGGTTGGCCGTCGCTGTCGTAAAAATCACATATGGCCACCATGCTGCAATATTGATTCACAGCTAATATAGACAAGTCAAAGTAATGACAGAATTATAAATAAATATTGCACTTCGGTATTCGTGTTTGCGCCACGAGTTTCTTTGTTGAGGCATTACGATATCACTGTTGTTTACTTTTTTAGCCGTCCGTGAGGTCATTCTACTTGCTGTTTAAATATTGTTGTAATTTTAAATAAATGTAAGTGCCCCTTACGACTGCGTATCGTAGGTTGCCTTCAAGACAGTGGGCTGTAGCTTTAATCCTCCTCAAGTTTTTTGTTAGTTAGCCTCTACTGCACTCCTTTGGTTGTTTCGTATGATTCTAATTTGTCAGAGTAAACATTGATTATATCTCTGAATAGCATTGGCCAGCTGATCTTCGTAACGGTAGATGTTACATGTTTCAGAACTTGCATCGCTATTTGTATCAACACAAATCACGCATCTTGTATAAATAAATGTATAAGGTATTCGTCTAATGTTTGCGTCCTTAATAAATGGAGAATAAAGCCGGGAATCGAACCCGAGACCCCAGGATTACAAGGCCAACGTTCTAACCGCTAGACCACCGTGGCGGAGTAGTTCATTATAAAATGTAATCTAACAAAGAATGTATCATGTTCTTAAGTGCATGTACGTTGTTCTTGATTAAAAAGCTGAAAGAAACTTAGGTTATGGCGATGTGAGCTTTTAGTGAGAATAGAAACACATGAAGTGTACGTTATTTGAAAAAAAAATAAAAACTAATTTTGCAATGCATCTTGTCTCAACAATTACACGTAAGGATGGGCGTTGTGCCGATTTCGAAAATTTGCTTCAATCGATAACGCCACACATTTCAAATAAAACTGAATTCAGAGAATCGATACCACCAGCTGATCGATTATCAGTAACTGCAATTTTTTGGGGAGATTTATGAGAAGACTTTAGTATAACATTAACCAATGCAATTAAAGTTCGCAAACATAATATTTCTTTTAGACTTTATTTCTGTTTAAATAATACGAATACAAACTATTTACTACTGCAATAAATAATCACTGTGTGCAAAGAGTATGGTAAAAAGCTGCCACATTTGACGGTTTTAGTTGTGAAAATTAAACCCAACATTATTCAGCGGGCGTTGTGTTTGATGTAGTAGGAGTTTAAAGAATTGTGTGTGTTGTAGAAGTTCGGAAACT
>NW_019059848.1:492643-539141 GCF_000696155.1 Zootermopsis nevadensis | reverse complement strand
TGTTGGGATGCCACGGAGAAACCGGGGAAGCCCCCGGAGGAAAACTCCGTGATGCCTAGACCACGGCCTTGCCCAACACAAGTTATAAATTCGGGCACCGCCGGGAATCGAACCCGAGACCCCCAGGATTACAAGGCCAGCGTTCTAACCACTAGACCACCGTGGCCTCCTAATGAAATGTAATGTAACGTTTCCTAGGTAACAACAATGATGAGTAAACAGACGACGTTCCCTAGATAACCATTGTTACACTTTTTCGTTCCCCTTTTTCGTTACACTTTTTTGCCGAATGACCCTTCCTTATAGACGTATTTACGTCAAAAACAAGAAATTTCTTGACTACCTAATCGATTTCGCTCCAAGGATTTGGCTCTCATTTTAGTATTTGCCGGTCATTACTAAAACTCGACGTGTTCTGTAAGGTGTTGCCAACTGCAGTAGATAACATCAAACTCGGATGTTTGTCAGGAATGTAACTGCAGCGATTGGCGAATATCTTGCATGTACGAAGTGCCTAAGCCAACTGTAGTGACACTTTCATCTTCTGGAACTTCGCCACATCCAGTCTACATGGTCTCAGTGCCAGATGCTGTATCGTTTAACAACAACATGTTTCATATCAGTGTCAATGTCCGATGTACTCACTCCAGGGACGTCCAACATGCGCGTTGAATGAACTTGGGACCATTACAAAATTAATAGTACTAATAATGATACATCTACGTGCTTTATAACAGCCAATCAAATAAATTACAACAAATTACTGAAACAATAACGACAATTAATTATATCCCAAGTTTTATTAGCCTCATCTGTTTGATTCCTTGGCAGTATTAGTGTCAGATAGCACAATTTACGCTCCTGAAATGTTATCGTGTGCTTTCAAATGCAGATAGCGTAACAGTTATGGCGTTTTCGTCAGAGTACGACCTTTTACCAACGCGAATTATGACAATCTGGGGTCGCGGAGTGTCTGAAGGCTGTCTCGCTGGGCGAAGATATCATTACGGATGATTCCCCCACTTCCAGGTAAACACTGTAACCGTAGTGACCAATATAACCGTGACAGCAAAGATGGATTCCCCACCAAGTCACTTCCGCGCCCTTCGTAGTTGATGGCCAGATGTCGAAGAAATTTAGCAGAGCTCCTCAATATCAAAGTTCGTTTATCTCAGTGTTCGGGTGATCCTTTCCCTTCATACTCTGAAAATAATATATTTCCAGGCCTTCCACATCTGCCCTATACGCGCCTTAGTCTTGAAATATAGGCATATTTGGAACAGCCCTCCTACACACACGCGCGCACGAAAGCGTCCATAATGAACGTTACATATGTGGATGGAATGCCAAGCTCGCCTGGTTTCACACGTCTGTGGCTCGTTGTCCTATTCCCTTGTAGGCATCTAACAGTAAAATTACCGCTGAATCCTGAAAACTTCCTAATAGATTGTGTTGCCAATGGATACAGTAACAGCTGACTATTTTTGCGCGAGGTATAAAGGATATCGGAAAGTTTTATGAGGTTGGCAAACATGAAGTTGTCATGCAGGTGTATGGGTGGTGTAGCTCCTCGCATTCTTAATCTCTCAGAAGTAGACAGAGGTTGGTGGTACCCATTGGGTAAGAGGCTGAGTGGACTTCGTAGCCGGTCTGGTTGCTGTGGCGAGAAAAATCTGTACCCCTGGTGGGAATTGAGTTATCGACTGACTGAGAATATACCCGACACACTTGACTGAACGAGTGCGACGTAGAAAATTAAGCTCCGACGGTGGCGACGCGAACGATAGGCTGTGATGGCGGGATATTACCAACTGAGTGACTGTCAGATTCTTAAAATGACTTCACTTCGTGATATTATTATAAGTTTATTCACCTTCTTAGGGGTCAGAACATTATAGATATACCGTCACTTTCGCTGACGTAAATTGGTCGTGCCTTTGGCATTCACCTTCCATAATAAGAATCTTCTCTCATCCCTCAGTAAAGTCCAGGGTCGTTGACTTCGAAGCCTCTTGTACGTCTCCTGACAGGCAATGCTACCTGAGGCCAACTCTTCAAACAAGTATTTATGTAATAATTTATTTTCCTGAGGATCATCGTTGTACCCAAAGCTAACTGTGGTGATATATCAGGTTCTCTTGACGGCAAATATAAGACTGTCTGTGATTTGAGGTTTTCACAGCTGTGAGTATGAAGATTTCTGTCTTCTGGGTTGTTGCACCATGTCTGATAAAAATTCTCTGACATCTCAGAGGTTCTTACTGCCTCCATCATCAGGGCTGATGAAACTAGGACAAATTTTCTGCCAAATTACGTAACATCGTTCATGTTAGTCATGTGTTGAGAATCATAAACAGTGACCACAAACTAAAGCACTATTTAAACGGCTGACTTATGACCGAGGTTTTATTTTTGAAAACCAATTGCTTCACAATTGATCCCGTATTCACATTTTGTTCATAGGTGGTCGATGTGGGTTCTACAAGTGGTGTAGCCATTCGTTACGTAACTTATCCTCGTCGACACCCGTTACCACATAACGGTTTCTGCCTCACAGTTCCCTTAAGGACCGTGGCAGAGGAGGGACCTAACTCTGTCCTTGCTGTAACCCAGAAATGAAAATCATGGGATGTGAAGTCGGGTGACCTCGATAGGCGCAACTTGAACCTATTTGTTGGGGAATTTGGAATTAAGGGAAAGTGTGACCCTTCAGTGATAATGCACTGAGCGGCATCTTGTTTGAACAGAATGTCTGCCGCTGAGTGTAAGGAACAGTTCCAGCATGTCTAGACTCCGGTCAGTCTTTTTTGAAGAAGATTGGTCAATTACGCTCAGATACTCTTTGTTAGGTAACCCGCTTATGTAACTGAAGAGCAGATTGTAGTGTAACATGTGTTCGCATTGACGTCTTCCCCTCCAGCTTTCTTGAACAAGATCTCGAAAATTTCTTATGATACGAAGACCTTTTTAGGATAAGTCGTTACCAAATTTTGAATGTGTTGGATTGATTTTTCTCCTTATTTTCAAGCACGATGTTTCACGAAAGAAGTTTTTCTTTTACAGATATTGTTTTGTTTCAGTTATCTTACGGCAGTGGGACTTAAGTATTTGGGTGCCAAGAAAGCGAAATTACCCCCCCCCCCACCAAATAAAATGAAACTGGTGTCTGCAATAACATGTAGGAAGGATACCATTCAGAACACAGAAATAGCTTTCAGATACTACGTTATCCAAGCTGTGTGATATTATACCATAGTGAAAACGCACAGACGCCTTGGTACCTAAGAAAGAAGTGAACTGGAGTCTTTAATTTCAGGAAACTTATTTTGTTTTAAACACTAACTTAGAACTTGACGGATGTGCCTACTAGCAGTATTATCGTCGGTCGTGTTACATGGTGTGGGCCTATAATCCCGAATACTCCAGGGCGACGAGCACGACGATGGCTGTCTCCTGGGATATTGCGCCGTGTGATCTGGTAGAAATTTACCAACGCTTGAGAGGTGCTTACTTCCTCCGAGATCAGGGCGATGAGTTCAGATTACACTGCTTAATATCCCAGGAGACAGATCTCCATAGAACTTAGTACTTCAGGATGCACATTCCTATTTGGATCCTAAAGGTCTTCTGCGTCTTTTCACACTTGTTACTTAACTGTGATGAGTCACATTGAAATTTCTTTTATGCTGTATAAGAAGGACTTAATAAATATTGTGTATTATTTAAGGTCTTGTTATTGAACATCAAATATTAATCGGTAGATGCAGCATCGGGTAACATTTTCTTCGTCCATCCGTAAGAGGTCTTGTTTCCCAAGGCATGCCAATCCCAAAACTTCTTGGCCGACGGAATCTTTAACGAGATACCGTTATCCTAACGTTAACCGGTGGCGCATAGATATAAATCAATAAAAAGCGACTCGAAACATTTAACACGCAACATCAGACAGCTGTAATAATTGACATTCCAGGTTCTCACGGAGGGGTGTATGGAGGTGACTGTCTTCTGGGATGTTGCGTAATGTAGTCCAGTAGAAATTTACCGACGTTTCAGAGGTGCTTACTGCTTATCGCCCTGATGATGGAAGAAGTGAGTAAACACACCTGAAACGTTGGCCAGTTTTTACCAGACTAAACAGAGTTACAAACCAGAAGACAGTATCTTTACACTCGTCGCAGTGAGGACCTCAAATCTCAAATATTTATTTGTCAACATAACTTTATAGCATTAAATGTTTAGCATTATTGGGACAAACATTTGCAGAATTCATGGAGGAAGGAAGTATGGAGTCGGGAGACGTAGAAAAGGTTGAGACAAAAGCTCGAGATTGAAATACCTAGAAACATTTCTCATGGCTGTACTTTATTTTGTGGGGAGGGGGCTAAAATGACGCGAATGAGAAATAAATCATAGTCAGTGAATCGATATTTAAAATTCAACGCAGTCTAAATAACAGTAAATATACTGTAAGAACTTTTTGAAAATTGTGCTGTAAATAGTACTAAATAAAAATGTCTCATTGCAGTACCGTGAAGCATGCTTTACATCTGTTTTCATGGTATATTAAGTAAGTAAATAATAAAATAATTAATCATAAAAGGCAACATTACGCCTGCGACTTATCTACATATGCGTTCAAAATGAGTCACATTTACGTAAATATACCGTTCACCTTTTAATAGATGCAAATATTAAAATTTGCGAAATGCCATATTTTCACCGTTCATAGACTTTGGAGCGAGGGTTATTCGAATGTTTTATAAACGTGAGACAAATGAAAATCGTGTCCCGAATTCACTTCTCTAATAGTTAGCCTATTTTAATTTAACACAGTTTATCTACTACAGAATTTTATAATAAACTTTTACCATTTTATAGACTTTTCATTTGCTTCTTTGTAATAGGTTAATTCTTGTGAATTTTTCTGTAATCAACAGCGCGGTAATCTTTCTCAGTCACGATATGATAATTATAATATAATGATAATTATAAAAATAATTATATGAATTCACTATAATACAGTTAATATAATCACAGAGTTATTTCTCTAATATTGCACACGATTATACAAAAAATACGAACTTTACCATAATTTATTTCTGTAACATTATTGTTACTACAATTGTATATCAGCTTAAAATATAATTATACCAAAACGTATGTTTTAATGTAATTGTGTTACTTTTCACTGTTATAATTTTATTCGGAAATACTTTCGAGAAGAACTTTTACCTCATGAATATGTGATAATTTTGTTTCTATTGTTATCCTTATCATTAGTATATTAGATATAATGTGTGTAGATTGGCAATAAATAGAATTTGTACTCACTCTTGAAAGGTAAGATCTTCTTAAAGTAGTCATTGTTAATTGTGGGTACTAGTTATAATCAGTCCAACGAAATATTACTTTCAATGATGCATAGTATCACGTACAGTAGTAAACCCAGCTCTACCTGACGTCATGAACAGACACCACTCGCTCGCAACTATCCTTCTCAGAGGTTGAAACAGAACTGAATCAAATTTAATTTCAGAATGCAGGTCAAAGACACCTGTCCAAAGACTGTGAATCTCAAAGAGATAACACATCTCGCAGATCTCCTTCCACTAAGTTTCTAGGACTCTTACTCTGAAGTGGGTAATGACAGCTGCGAAATAATGTTTAAAGTCACTTAAATTCCAGGCATCGATCTCCATCGTATGGTGTGGGGAACGAGCATGACCCCCTTCGTCTGGGAACACAGATTCGTGAAGTAAATGATTCTCTTAACAAGAAATGCCTTTATCCTAATGCCCTAGATTGGGAACTGGTTCTACTTCGAAAGTTTCTTGCCGCCTTTAAAATGTAATCCAACAGACTCGAATCCTGGATTTCTACTGAAGACGCCCCCCCCCCTTAAAAATACATCTGATACAGCCAGAGGCGTAACGTTAATGTTAACCGTATTAGCCCGGCTAACACTTTGAAAAACGAAAAATGAAAAATCTTTTGTGCTTCAGTGGTACTCCATACACCAGAACACATCAGAACTGATGAGGCAAAATGCATCGTTTGCCAACAACAAAGCTTGGCTGGCTGGAGCTGACTAGTCATTTTTAGGACTAAGTCAAACAGGCTGAACATATCATACATCATACCTGTAGTTAAAGATGCAAAGTTTTTCACCCGTTTTATAAAGAAGTTTAACTTTGAATATTTAAAATTACTCTGAGAAAGTTTCTTCTGTCAGGCCTTCAGAAATCCTCACTTGATACCCACTGTAAATAATTTTTAAGTTACATTGTTCTCAGTCACAATCGTTTATTGGAATTTAATGTGAGGCGGTACAACAGAATAGAATTTATTTTCATTCCACTGGCCTAAGCCAAGGATATAGAACATGTCATACTACGAATAAAATACTTGTTTCCAATACAAATACAAAATTACATAATTGTGACAGTGATTTTCAGTCTAATACATCATTACTGCAAATATAATTACACAAAAGGCATCACTACTGTTACATGTATTCTTAATATTAGAGACTTTTTCAGTTAAATAAATTCTTCTAGGAGGTAGCAGTGAGATAGGAGATACTCTTTTAGTGCTGGCTTATTGATAGTAGGGGGTAAAGTACTGAATAGCATAATTCCAATATAGTAACCTCCATCTTGATGTTAACTTAAATTAGTGTTTAGCACATGAAGGTTATAATTGTATCTTGTGCTTATATTGCAGAGTTTGTGATTTTACTATGGTGTACACTACAAATAATATTTTTGAGAAAGAGAATTCACAGGCTAATGGAGGAATATTACCCAACTTGAAGCTATTCTTTTAGTGCCTGTCATTATTCTGATGGTTTTACTTTACATAAAAACCACAGTTGAAAAAATATTTTACTTGCAGCTCAACCATAGAGAGAATCCATGGTATGTAGCAGCAGCGGTCGCATGTCACGGATTATAAAAGTATGAACAGCAAACTTTGTAAATCTGTGATAGCGTTCTTGTTATGTCTAACTGGATGTGCCACAGCGCGTGTCGGGCAAAGAATGTATTGAATAAATAATCTGTGTTCATTGCTACAGACCCCTTTCCGGTAAAGTTATTTTTGTGTATGAGGTACAGAATAAGTAAATAATAGTATTTAATGTATCCTGAAAATGTATGTGTTACTGTTTAATCCTTGCTGAGTGCGTATAGTTTAATTATTGTCAGGCCGAGTTTCAGAGTATAAAAAAGTGGTTCAAATTATGGAAGCGTACCGCTATTTGTACACGTGTTTTGCTGAGGAAAATGTTTTGTCGTAATTGTTACAGAAGAACATTTAATGACCTGATTGCCGTATTTGTGTTGTAGGCTAAACAGTACTCATGGCGGAAGTGGAGGTATTTGAGGAAGAGGTTTTACCAGCTGAATCTGAGGCTATGTTGGCTGTAGCACAGCCTGCAGAGTTACCAGAAATTAAGTTGTTTGGCCGTTGGAGCTGTGATGATGTTCAGGTGTCAGATATGTCCCTTCAGGTTGGTTTGTTCTCTTTTGAATTTTATGTCATGCACCATTTATGAAGAAACATGAAATTAAACTAAGGGAATGCTTGTTGCCATTCAGTTCAGAATATGGTCTTTGCGTGTATGATCGAAATAAGTGAAGATAAAAATATATCCAAACAGTTGTACCCGTTTTGTTTTGATCTCTGATATTGAAGGTAGAATGGAGAATGAGCATGTGCCTTACAGGTTTCCTCTGTCAGCTGCTGCAGACACCTGATGTGCTACTGTGTTGTTGCTAGAGAGCAGAGTGCAGATTATGTGTATGTTTGTTATTGCTACTGGATTTTTGCAGGACTACATTGCAGTCAAGGAAAAAAATGCTAAGTACCTGCCACATTCTGCAGGCCGATACGCAGCCAAACGGTTCCGTAAGGCACAGTGTCCCATTGTTGAACGACTCACAAATTCATTGATGATGCATGGTCGCAACAACGGAAAGAAACTTATGGCTGTCCGTATTGTGAAACATGCTTTTGAAATCATTCACTTACTGACAGGGGAGGTGAGTGAGTATATTTGTCACTGTTAACATAATATTAACTTATTCCATGAGTTGTGAAGTACGTCTGTTGGATTTTGCAAAGGTCAGATGGTAGTGGCTTTAACATATCAAAGAAGACTATATTTTATGTTTTATTCATTGTTGTTAATAATGATTTTATAGGAATTTCATGAGAAAATCTAATTCAAGAAATAACTTATGTGATTTCTAATTGAATAGTATTAAAATTAAATGATTTCAGCATAGGTACAATACCTTTATGGGATTTTAGGTTCTTGGTAGTGAAAATGTCATTGTTAGTCCTCTGGGTAGTAATGAATCATCGACTTGTCAGTAGATACCTGTGTATGTTTCAGAGGAACATATTGTTTTCATATTTAGGGCTGTCATTTTAACCGGGCCCAGCATTTTCCTCTTAAATCTTAATATCTACCTACACAACGTTACTATCCAGAAGAACAACACTTACAAGTGCCGCGTGTGATCCAAATCTTGGTCATTGCCCTCTTTAATCGAGACCTGTTTCTGTTGCTTTCAAATAAGTGTTAATAAAATATCCTGAAGTGTGTCTCAATTGCTTCCTGTCACATCCTTTAAAATTCACTGCACATCAGCACCCTGTCATCTCACCTGATACTGAACAAGAACAGTAGATACAGTTTTATAATTTTTAAAGTTTACAGTTTTATGTTACCCATGTAACATCTAATGGCATGTGATTGTATTACATTTTTATCAATGAGCTCTTTCGGTGATATCGGCGGGTACAGAGTTGGAGCTGAAGGATCAACAGACTCGGACATTTGTTGCCTTTTGCTGTTTTGCAGAATCCATTGCAAGTTTTGGTGACTGCTATTATCAACTCTGGTCCTAGAGAAGACTCGACACGTATTGGTCGTGCGGGTACTGTCAGGAGACAAGCTGTGGATGTGTCACCACTGAGGCGCGTTAATCAGGTCAGCATCATACCATCAGACATCATTCTTATCAAGATAAGAATTGGGAATATATTTATATATTTAAAAACATCAGTATGGTTGCCACGTGCAGATTTTGGGTTGTGGTTTGTTTTCTTATGTTCCACTTTCCACATATACATTCGTTCGTTCATTCATTCAGAGCTATAAAAATGACTTGTGATGTAAGTCTTTCTGAGTTAGTATGGAGTTAAGAGTCTGTTAGCTCCGAAGAGACAGAAGAGATAACTCAGAAGACCTGGGTTTAGATGGAAGGATGATATTAAAGTAGGTATTTGGGAAATAGGGTGTGGACTGGATTGAACTGGCTCATGATATGGAAGATATAAAAGACTCCTGTTGAACATGATATTTAACCTTTGGGCTCCATAAAATGTGGGGAATTTCTTGACTACACAAGTGACTGTCAGTTCCTCAAGAGTTAGTTATTAGGTAGCTAGGTATGATTTTGTTAGCCAAGGATTCTGGACAGAGGTTAAGAAAGCTGATCAGGGATTTAAAAGTGCAATTTTTTTTCCATTCAGGCTATCTGGTTGCTTTGCACTGGTGCACGAGAAGCAGCTTTCAGGAACATCAAGACAATTGCTGAATGTGTGGCAGATGAGCTCATCAATGCTGCTAATGTTGGTGCCTTTTCTTTTATTTTCCCGAATTATTGTCATGATGCATTTTAGTATATATTATGTGTAATTGTCCTGCTGCTGTATTTAGTCTTCTATGGCTACAGATACAATACAAACAACGTATTTTTACCAATTATGTAGTTACTTTCATGGCTTTTTGAAACTGAAGGAAAACTTACTTTAGATGTGGTTTTGTTTTGTAAAGTATACCAGTTACTTAATTACAAAGTATGTTATCCCTTGAAAGGGTTCTTGTCAAGACTGACATCTTTAATAAGATGTCTAGAATCCCTGAAATTCAACCATGGGTCTGGTATTCTGCAGATCATATTTTGTAGTAGCACACTTGTCAAATGAAATATGCTGAAAACCTGGTAATCCCAGCCATGGCATGTCACATGACACTTCGTCCAACCCCTCATGTTCACCAAACACAGTACATGTACTTCCATCATAGGTAATATCTTTCTTTTTATATTTTTCCAGTCGATGAATTTTTATTAAACCTTAGATATCATTGATCATGAGGCATATGGTTATCTTAGTAGAAAAGAATCTTTAATATTAAATAGAGCATATATACTCTGTATCAAAACTGCATTATTTTGATTTTCTATATGGAATATGTTTCTTTTGCAGGGTTCATCAAATTCATATGCAATCAAGAAGAAGGATGAGCTGGAACGTGTTGCCAAATCGAACCGTTAACAACTTGTGCATTATATTGTAATTAATATGTCAGTAAACTATCATGGTTACACAGACCATGCCTTTTACTTCACTCAATTGGTAATTGCTCTACTTTGAATGTTTTAGATTTTAGAAGGGCTACACTATTTGGAAAGCTCTCCACTTCCTTTCTTACAATTTAATTTTTAGACCCATGTGACAGATCCCTCTCCTGTGCAGTTAATGCAAATACAAATATATTCTGTGTATTTTGGAATGTAGTCCATTAAATGTTTGTGCACGAGCTTTTCAGTTATCAGGAAAAAATGTGAAACTCTGTACAGTTAGTCCACAATATACATAGTTTTGTATATTTAATCTTTGTTAAAATTCAGGTCAGCTTCAGCGCTAGTAATACTTTACTTGTCACTGACCCGAGTCCCCAGCCTTATACTCTGTTTCTCCTAGATCCATTCCTACTGCCTTCAGTAAGCTTTTTTTGTAAGATCTTCGCATCAAAAGTATGGATTTCCTGTTTCATCATAAGCTACATGTCTGGTCTGTTGTAACTACATTGGTTAGCTGCCTGAAGAACCTAACTTACAGAATCCTTTATTATGAAATACATGGCATTTTCCACTTTATTACTCCTTTGCAGTATTATTCTCCATAACATTTGCTTTTCAAATAGAAGAATAAATGAATGAAATTGCTTGAAATAAGAAGGGGGAAGTTTTCTTTGTGAACATAGCTATTTTGATATAAAAAAGAAATAACTTGAAATAATTATTGTTGACATGAAGAAACCAGAATGCCTCATTACAGACAAGAAGAAAGTTCAATCCGAGTGAATTTTTGTAAGGTTCATTGATTTTGCCTTTGTCATAATACGGTAGGCAACTCAGAAATTATAATTAATGCACTTAGAAACAGTAATTGCGATTTAGATGAATTTTCAGTGCCCTCTGTCAGAATAGTTCTTAGATTATATGTTTTGTGTAAAAAAAATTGTAGCCATGGACAACAGAAAAATGATGCAGATTTGTTGAACACATACAAAGAAAGGTAGTAATAATCTATTTTGTGTCAAATTTGCCTGTTGATCTTCTGAAGTTCGTTGTTTTTGCAATGAGCACAGTGCCAACTGTTACGTTGGCTATTTTGCTTGTTGGTCGGAAAATGGAAATACAGGATAAAGATCATCCTAAAACATAGAATACAATATGCTAGATTTTGTATATTCAGGCCATACCATGGCACAGGTTGCTAGATACTGACTTATTACAGTGAAGAAGCGGCTTCGTTTCAGGTGATGTCCGTGGTGAACAGACATTGGAGTAGGTATTTAAAATTTTGAAATTTAATATGTACTTTGATTAGTTTGTGAATGGTCATATTCATCACATCAAGAGTAAAATTATCTGTATCCATGGAAGGAAAGAGGTGGCAGGAAGAAATAAGCATCACAGATCAGGAATGTATATAATTTAATCAGTTACTATTCAGTATCTCTAATTTCAGATGCTCAAGCTTGGTAGGTTTCATTCATACAGAAATCACTGATTACCCCATTCACATAATTTGACAAGGTAATCTAAAACTCTAGTAGTCGTGGGCACAAATTGGAAAGTAGTGATGGTTTTATGAAGAAGCACCATTGGGATAACTGTGATGTGGTGGCATGCTAAATAGTGTTTAAATGCAATTTGCTGAATTCTTCCATCAATTGGGAATTCTTGTCAGTAGTCAAGGCGTCAGCATTATAGCTTTTTGGCAGATGCCAAGGTGACAGTGCTGGATGTCTTGCCATCAGGCTTTAACCTCTTCAGTTTTGTGAAATCTTAACTGAAGGAACAGTACTTGAATAGAGCAGGCAAGGTGAAGGATGCTGCTCTGAAGATCATTCCAGGAGATGGTTTTGAGTGGTACTTCCAAGAATTGTACAGCTGATAGCAAAGTGTATAGTTGCTGAAGGACAGTACTTTGAGGGCAGTGTTGTGTAATCTCAAATTTGCATCATCAGTTGGTGACAATAAATCCATATCAGAATTTTCTGAACCAACTTTATGTATGGAATGTAGCATTACCTTCACAAATTGGGCCCAATTTCTTAATTGTCTTAATATAAAAATATAAAGTGAGATAACTTTCCGTCTGAAGTATACAGGGTTACAGTCTTCTGGGTTGTTGCGCTGTGTAGTCCGGTCGATGTTTACCACAATTTCTAGGCCAATTTTTTGGGATATATGATGCACATCTGTTAAGGTGCTTTGCATTTGGTCATATGTATAAACACATTTTGACTTAAAATCTGACATTATTCTAACATCCAGAAAATGTAATACTTATTGGGCTATTAGAGGATCTATTTAGAGAGGTTGCTAGTGAGTGAATGTATGAATAAATCGATGCCAAATTGCTCCTTTTGTTGTAATAATCTGTTTCTTTGAGTAAATTTGTATGCGAATTGCCAACTTTACGCCGATTGGTAAATTAAATTGCTTTGAGGTTTTCTCTAGTATGTTTAACTGCTAAAATCTGCTGTAAATGTAGTGGAGCAGAAATTGCAACTAACTAGTTAATTTTAATTGACTCTTTACTTGATGAAATTTTGGGTTCTCACTGTGGTGCGGTATTATATGAGGTTACCACGACAGTGAAGATGTTGTCTTGTTGGTTGTTATGCCTTGTGAACTTGAAATCGATGTAGAATCTACAGGTGGTATTTATACGGCAATCGGAAAATATGCGGTTTTGAGCACGCGAATATGAATTTGTAGTACAAAGGTTATATCTGTGATGAAGTGAACATTTATTTCAAACAACACACAAGATGGTTGTTCATGTAATGTGTTTGACAACTTCTGGTGGATTACCGCTGTTTACGAGAAAAAGAGGAAATGGCGAGCCTGTTAGTTTTTTATGTAATATTTTGTAAAATTCACGTATTTTTGCGTTACTGTATTTTATTAATGTGCAGAAACGGTTTGGTCCCGCATCGAACCTAGTTCCATGAGAGGTTTCGAACTTTCTTTTTTCTTAGGTTAGGGCAAGTCAGAATAGAGTTCCCGAACCGTATTCTTCACATCTTAACCACATCATACCCCAATTAATGGATGACTGTGAGAAACCACAGTAACGAACGCCATCCCTTCTCCCGACCATAATACCAAACTAAGCTATGAATGAAATAGAATATTTGCATTCCATAGATCCTTTATAGGCCTAAGCCAAGGATGTAGAACACACATTATGTATATATAAAGACCATATGTAACCTAATCTTACCAAACCTACAAAGGAAAAGATATATCATTATAGACATTAATTTTTAAATGCAATGAGTGAAGTATGAAATAATTTACTGAAAGCATGAAAAAAGCATCGTCGTCTTTGGTGAGATTGCAGTTTCTTGCTGCAGTGAGCATGAAGATGGCTTTTTTCTGGGATGTTGCACGACATATTCTGATAGATATCTATTGACACTGTAAAGGAGCTTACTGCCTCTGTCATCAGGACAATATCCCAGAAGACAGCCATCTTCAAAGCTGTCCTTTTCTCTATATGTGGACTGCAGATCAATTAGAAACAAGTTCTGATAACTAGAGATCATCCCTGAGACCTTTTTATAAAATAACATTCATACATAGTGCAAAACTGTTTAATATATTGACCTTACCTGATCTGTTACAGCTCCCATTTTCTGTAGTTGCATCTTTTAATGGAGTTCACATGTTCGGGAAGTCACATTCTGTTGTACTGAGAAGCACATCAACACAAGAGACAGTTATCCTTTGGAAGGTTAGAGAGGACAGGTATGAACAGAGGGCTGTCTAGGATGATCATATATTGAAAGGTTTTGTAAATACCGACACATAGGTCAAACACTCATGAATTTGCCTCATACACAAATAAAACAAAATTATGTTTAATACTGTTGGAACAGGCTGACAACTCTCAAGACCATAATTTCGGTCTCATTAAAGGAACCCTGACACAACAAGATCATATCACACTAAAACCAATCACAAAGGATAGGTTAGGTATATTAGAACTCTTTAAATGAGATACAGTTCTTATTTTTCCTTAGGAAATGTAATTCTGCTGAAATGTGCATGTATATTATACAGAATACATTGCATTTTCTCATTTCCATTAGACAATAAAAGAATACTCACAAGCACAGGTCCTATTGCCTGTCCATTATTATGTGGAATGATACTAAAACAATGAGTTAAAGTTTATCAGCATTATGAGATTAGTATTAAAAAATAATGTTTGAGTTTGAAGCCTTATGTTAAGCAGCCTTAATTTTAAAAGAAAGGCTGTATTGACAGGGCATCTGTCAAATAAAAAGTTCTTAGAAGTACAGCATATGAATAAAACCTTATGGAGAAGAAACTCCAAAACAACATTTTAGACTGGCACACCTGAAGGATGCTGATTCCTTTTCCTTTTCTTCAGTTCTTAAAGGCAGATTTCATTATTATCAAATTTTTCAAGATACACAAGTATGCAGATGAGTAACAGAACAAGCCTGGCAGAGTACAAAGTCTGTGTGTGTCACAGAAGGTATATTTTGTCTGTATTATATGAAAGACAGTTTGATGTTTTTGGACGAGTATGTATGCTTGTGCTCGGGAGGACATTGAAATTATGGAATACAAAATCATGGCTGATATTTTTCATAGTTATTCTCCTTTACCAGCATGGCCTGAGCAGTATTTTTTTTACAGAGTACTATATTAATTTTTAATTGCACATGTTTGCATCATGGCTTACATATTCACTTTGATGTGAAAAGGTATGAAAGAAAGAAATGTGGAAAAATGGAGGTAAAGTTGTCCCTGGTACTTATTAAGCACTATGCCATGAAGACGTATGAGATAGTGGAGGTACATCTCCACTATTTCTTGACCTCTGCAGTAGACAGAGGTGAGTGGTCAACTTCACACCTTGGAAAAGGGGCCCCAATAACTATTGGGTAGGTTAGGTTAAGTTCCAGGGCCAGTCTAGACATGACAGCTATGAGAAATTTTTTTTGCTTCTGTCAGGAATTGAACTCTGGTCATCCAGCCCATAGTCAGTCACTGTACTTACTGAGCTACCTGTGTGATGGAAGACAGAAGATGTAAGAAATGGGGAGGAGAATAATGATAGAATGTGCAATTAATACAGAAGAAAGGAGGGAAATGAGATAAATATACAAAAGGTACAAAGGAAAGGAAGGTCCCAGTACTTTTAAAAACATTTAAAAATTTATTTGGTCTTCATACCATACCAAATAAAAATCCACTCCCACAGAGAAAGCATGTATGATGTAGGTGATAGTTACTTATGCATGTCAGTAATAGTTATCTGGGTTGTAATGCTATATGGACTTCAGACATGACGAGGCACTATGTTTCTGTGAAACATTAGTATCTACATACAAGTCCACTCGGCATTTCAACCTTGAAGACCGTGAACATCTTTACTGCCATGAGAACCTCAGATCTCAGGTGCTTGTGCATGTTACACAAAATGTTTAATGATTCCACAGCATAACACTACTGAAGTAAAAAGCTTTCCAGATGTTGACAACTAACCCATGTGTCAACAGGTACCAGTGTGAGGTCTGATATTTTCACAGCAGTGAATGACGAGTATTAGGTTTCTTGCACGTAGCTAACTAGTGCAATACTAAGACTAATTTTGACATAAATGTTTTCATAAACATCAACTACAACACCTAACAGTTTTCATTGATGAGCCAACATCTCTCTCTGTTGCAGTGTAACACTAATTGCTGCAGCATGTGGAGCTAGTGAAATGCTTCTTGATCAACTGCTAACTTCAGTTTTTCATGCGATGGTGCTTGCTGTTGGTATTAATGAATTATGTTCAACTCGTAATGCGGAACGTCTCAAGAGAGAGCTCAGGGTAACGTATGTCATGTGTAGGCGACTATTGAAGTTTTTGACATGAGGAATAGGTGCCGTTTCTTAATCAAATTACAATGCAGTGAATTTTATGTAGTTATCAATCTCATCAATTGAATTTACTGCTTTTGTGGAAGCTCAAAGAACATTTAAGTCTGTCTTATATGGAAACACAAATAGTGAGCATGAGGTTTGCCCATTAATATAAAATAAAATTTTATTTTTGAAGCCTTCTTAGGCTTATATAGTTGTGGAGAAATATATGGGGTCTAACAAATAACTGAACTTATTCTGTAAACATAGATATATTGTAAGTTGTATTTAGTGATTACCGTTACCTTCAGAACATTATTTATATTTTGGCTTTACACAAAATCTGCATCACACCAGGAAACACTGCTGGGAAATTTAATTTTTTGAAAGTCCTTTCATTCCTGTCACATTGCCTGAATGTCTCCCAGTGGTTCAAAATTAGTTTCAGAAAGATGAAAATGTCAAATCAATTAAATGTGATTACATTCAAGCACTGGCATTTGTTGTTTTTGCCAAAAATCACTTTTTACTGAAAGTGCTGCTCTGGAAGGTTCATTCTTGTGATGTGAAATTCATTTGTCTGGCCAATGTACGTATGCATATTATGAATTTGATGCCACATGTGCCAAAACGTAGCAGACAGTATGCTTGGTTGACTTTTTTTGGGAAACAAATTAATAATGCATAATTCATTTTATATGAAAGTGCAGGTCAGCATGGTTGTGACATTAAGAAATAATGCATAACCTTGTGATGTGCTGTGCAACCACATTGAATTCTTCATGTGCTCAGTGATATTAAACAAAGGCCTTATCAGTTACGATAATCCATAATCAGTGTGTACTCTATCGATGGATGAAACCAATATCATTTCTGTGGTTTAAATACTAGTACTGAACTTATGTATGGGACAGGACCTACTGGAATTCTCTTTGTCAATTGATAAAATGTGTTTTGTCCAGGATGCTTAAAATTAATTCATGGGAGGGATTAATAAATTGAAAAAATGTATAGCAAATGTAGTTCAATGTTGTTTATAATCTCCTGGCTAATATCTGACAGAGAAGTTATTAAATAATAATAATAATTAATAATTCTTATGAATGTGCACCAGTCTCCCTGCAGTCATGTGGTGGATGGAAGGTGATTGATTGCCCCTCCTCTTGGTTTACATTAGGATCATTCTGCAATCAGACAGAGAAAAGTTATTCAGTTGTTAGACCTCATATGACTTTATCGTTTAATCCACAAGCCATACTGCAATATGCTCCAAGTAAAGGAATCAAAGCCATAGAAAGAACTTAAAAATTTGTATTTAAAAATATAGCACTAACGACAGACATACAAGAGCTATTCTGTGAAAATATATGATATTCCTCTTGATTGGTATCGTAAATTTGAAATTTTAGCGGTTCCTTCAACAGATCTCATGCATAACATATAGCTGACCACGTCTGATTGTCCACATGATTCATCTCAAGGACTGCTGGATGGATTTGGATGAAATATCGAATGGATATTATACCATTTGAAGTCATGTTTTATTTGCACTTAATATTGATATCCTATATATTTGTGGGCAGCCATATAAAGTGCTAATGTAATGTAAAATACGTCACAGTTAAACCTATAAAATTTATAACTTGTCTTTCCCTGTGTGATGCCCATTAAAATGTTACTGCATTTTTAATTTCAGTGTAGTGTAAAAGTGATCATGTTTTAATAGTGAATTACTTTGCATGTTCTGTAGTTTCAAATGCTACATTCTACAAAAGTGTTATACCTTATGCTAGTTATTATAATGAATAACAAAAATTAAAAATCTAATACTGTTTATAGGTAGCACACATTTTTTTAACATGGGATAATTTATTTTTATAGATTTGCTACCCTTTAGTAGATCACCTGTTGGAATGTGTGGAAGCAACAGGTACTGACCTGACAGCAACCTGCAACAATGATATTCTGGGTTTAGTAGAAGTCATGCTATGTCCAGAGAATCACTTACTGCAGGTAAGTTACTGGAGAGACCGGATCCAGATATTATCATCTACATTCATGTGCTGTGGCATTGCTTTTGGAGTTCAGCATGCAGAGGTCAGATGTGTTAACATCTACCCAAATCATGAAGTTATTTTGTAAATGTGGCTGTGGCTGCCTGCAGAGTTTGGTGGATGCTTGGGCAGAGTGTATGGACTCCCTCTATGGATTTCTGTTAATCCGAGGTTGTGTAGCTGTGGCCACATCTAGCTGGTGGCAACTTGATCCGGAGGAAAAGAAACTGCTTGCACTCCTTGTGTCTGTCAAAGGAACCTGCAAGACCTGTGACATACCTGTGTTCCTGCCTTGTAAAAGTCCAGCTGTGAGTATGTTATGTTTTCTAACGATGGTCGCGTGATTCTAAAGGAATCTTGTGAGATTTTCATTTCTTATTTAAGGTATTTTATTCCCCTTAAAATTGTCATGAAGTGAGATTGCAGTTTCACATAATGACATGAAAATGTATTATTATTATTATGGCCTATAAAAGCAGCAAGATAGAAGGTATCTTTAACAAACTGCAAGACTCCTTGTGAGTGAAACAGTTACATTGCCTCCTATATATGAGGCTGATCTGATTGAATCTTTCTGTTTCTTGCCATATGTTGGAAATACTTTCACTGTTTTACAGTTTCAGAATCTTTAGTTTCTGAGCTATAGAAATCATCTTTACCAAGACTTGAAACTAGGACATATTTTCATGGTTGTGACCTCTGTTCCTCCTTGCTGAAACAACTTTGGTATGGGTCCCATTCTATCATGCTTAGTTTTCAAGTAAAAGAATCTGCTGCCTTTAAACTCAGGAAATTTTTGGAGTTTTGACCTCTCTGAAATCTCTCTGGTCTGAAAGATAAGCATGCCAAGTTTGGTGCAAGTTGGCATATCCATTTTTGGGGTATAAGTGAACGCCAAAAAAAAAAAACTCTCTCTCTCTCATATATATACTCACAGTTTTAAATGTGAATGTAAGATAGAGGTCTACATATTAAATACTTCTGTGGAAGAAAACAGAACTAAGAATATTTTTATTCTCAAAAATGTGTCTTCTATGATGTCTGAGTATCAGTGTCTTAAGCTGAGAACATAAAAATAAATGCTTTATGTGAGAAAACTGTAACAAGACTTCACTGTGTTTCCATTACCTCATCCATGTCTGCTTCTCCACTCAAACAATTTGAAACTGAAATTAGATGTTTGTTGACAACGATTCTTGCCGCAGGTTCCTTTCAGACTCATTGTATGTGGGTTGACTGGAGGCATACAGATTTGTGCTCTGTGTGGACCATCTCCACCTCTCACAGAAGTAGAATATGTCTCCATTCAGTGTTGGAAAGGGGCTGTTGATATTTTACGAGCTGCAGAACGGTGCTTTCCTCGGAACTTCCCTCCTTGCATCCAGCTTGACTCTGGTGTCTTGGGGTAAGGTTAATGTCTTGTAGAATATAAATGTTTTCAGTTGCTTTATACCAAAGGAATGACTCAATCTCTAAAGTGTTAAATTTTATAAGTTACTGCAGCATTATCATCTGTATTGGTTCCTTTTGGTGCATTTGCAACCCATGCGAATTGTCTGTTAAAATCACTCCAGCTACCTGTCTGCATGTAACAACTTGAGAACATCTGAACAGACTTTCATGAAAAATTGCTTTGCTGTTGCCCAGTTTTTTAAAACATCAGACAGTGAAGCAGAAGCAAATAGTACTTTCTCATTTGAGAAGTGACTGTCATGTTTTATTAATGATTTCTTCCATAGTTTCCTAGACCATGTTCATCAACACCATTTTAAATATCACCATTACTCCCGCAACATGAGACACCTAAAATACAAAAGTTTTAGCATTAGCACATAAATTTTGGTTCATAATATGTTATAGAATATTACTGGTGGATCGCCAAGCAGGCAAATTCTTGCTTTCTCGAAACCAGTGTGCAGATGCAGGAAAGAAAGAGTCTCAATCACCTAGTGGAGCCCATAGGTTGGATGTTCTTCGAACTTTCTACCACCAAGTGGCAGATACTTTTATGAATCATTCATCAGGTATTAAAGAAGCAGTATGCAAAATGCAGCACATGGTTTATATCACTAACATTATTTGATCTGACACCTACACATGGTACTGTTAAGCAATTTAAAAGAGGAGTGGGGAATGTTGGTCACAAATTTTACATGGATCATGGATAATTAGAGTACTTTAGACTTTCTTACTTATTTGATTGCCTTCACTACAGGAAAATTGCATACTGTGACCCTTTTTGGCATAACAGATGAATTCCTCCGAATTTTGATTCCGGAACCTCCAGAGGAAAGAAATGGGATATGGTGGAGTATAGGTCATAGCGACGTCATAGCATTGTGTTGTAAAGGCATGAGATGGAAGTATATGACTCCCACCTGCAGCTGAGGGAAATTTCTGGTATGAAACATGGACTGCTCTGAAGTCCCGTATTGTCCAAAACAACTACACACGTGCGTGTTTAACAGGAACAAAGAATATTATAGTTGTCTGTCAGTAGAAAAAGAGAAGTTCATGTGATGCATTCACATTTCCCAGTAAATACATTAATAACATTACCATATTTTTAAAATATAAAACTTATAATAGCAGAAAATTTAAATATCTGTAATATTCTTTTAACTTATAAATAATCTTCCAGAGTGACATCTTGAGCAACACTTCCCATTGGCAAAGTAACATTTTTTTAATAATGTGTATTTTATTTCATTTTTGTCTGTGGGGTTCTTAAGAAAGATACATTGTTTTATCAAAACATGTGCACAGCTTAGCATAACGGTGGGATTTAAATTGGGCCCACAGATGATATGGGGATTTAAATGCCTGTCACTTTAAAGGTTGAACATGTAAGAGGTTGACTGATACAAAGGAAGAACTACTCTTGCATATTTTTGGTGCTTTGTAGCATTGTACTCTACTGTGTAAAAATTTTTATTACAACACTAAATTCTTGTTCTATTCTTGCTAAACAGTTCAGTAACTCATATATATTTGTTCCTCAGACAACTCAGAAGGTGCAGCAGCTTGTGAGCAGCCTTCAACTTCTGCAGCACTTGAAACATACTGGTGCTCAGAGTACCATAAGTGCCATGCATTACGCCATGGTGCAACACTATTGTGCGTCTTATATGCATCTGCTGTGCCAATTCATACAATGAGGTGACGTGTTACAATAAGCAAGGCCGAGTGATATTAATCATATTCTGTTAACATGAAAGAGAAATATTATTATTATTATTATGTAACACAGCCAAAAATTTCCCAGACTGAATGTACGGCACTGCATTTAATAAATGGAGCATGTTTAGCTCTTGTCAGTTTGCAAGTTTTAACCTGCACATAAGCATAGGCAGAAGTTTGTTAATCATATAGCAAGTGTTTTATTGCTGTGTGCACGTGAAATGCAGTCATAAACTGACTCACAGTTCCTTAATGTAAAAAATGTTGAAGTTGGAACATCATGCAGACGTAAAATTTTGCTGATGCTGAAGCACATCTGCTTTTAAAGCATCTCAAATTGTGTGTCAGGCCTCTCTATGCAGTTTCTTTCTCTTCTGAAAAGTGAAACCACATTTACAAGGTGATCACTTCAGCATTGAACAAGAGGTTATTGCTGTGACTGAAGATGCTCTGCATGCTTCCAGTCATAGTAATTTTAGAAATGCTTCTAATCATCATCATTAACTCTACAGCCTGATGCGGGCCTCAGCTTCCCAAAGAACTTTCTTCCAGGCATCCCTGTTTTTGGCTACTATTCTTTTAGTTGCTTTAAGTCAATTATATTAAAGTATTAGTGGATCTGAATTCTCCTGGATCTTCTATTTATCCCATATAAAATAAGAAAGTTAAGTAGTTCAACAGACAGAACTTTTATTTATGTATTTATTTCTTGTAGTAATCCTTGACGCCAGAAACTGTGGAACAATTTTTTTTTTCTGTTACAGGCTCATAACTCAACGGACATTGAAATTTCTCACAGCAGATAAACAACTTTGTTGGTAACAGATTTCAGCTGGAGTTACATGTCTACAAAATATAGCAGCATTGCTACTGGGTACCTGATTATGGAAATTCTTTCATGAATAGGTACAGGAACTCTACGCTAAGAAGTCATTTCTACATTACTTAATGTAATCAGCATTACATTGGTGAAAAGGATATGTTGAATTAAAATTACAGTTTCACTGATAATCCATAATTCAAGACTGTGTAAGGAAATATCCATTTCAGAAAGTTAGAAATGAGGAAAGGTCAATGAAATGATCACATAGAACGTGTCAAGAAGATTGCAGAAAAAGTTATTAACATGTAAAAAGTAATGTTTGTATCAGATATTATGCATTGTCTGAAAATAACCTTCATCTACATGATTGTTATATTAATATATATTCATATAAAAACTATAGGATCTCGTTTTGTGTTATGACAGAGACTGCATATTCTCTCTCTGACACTTTGCATCATGGATCTCATTTGTCTCAGCATTGAGTCAATTGGAGATCCAACATGACATTTTAAATGAAGCAGCTTCACTGTTAATCAACTTATTAACTTCACATGGGTTTCATTTGTGTTCTCTGACGTGTTGCTTGAGACGGACATCAGTATGGCTGATTTATGTAACAGACTCGGAGAAAGTTTGATGGTCACCCAGAGTACTCTTGTATGTTTACATTTGAAAATGTAGCAGCAAGTTATGTACTTCTTACAAGGGACCCCATCAACTGAGGCATTTGGAGATTAGCATCATGGCAGTAGACCCTCCTGTAATTTCTTTCCCAAAACATTAAGAGTCGACACCCCACTGTTTCTTTTTAATGCAGGATTTTATGTTCTATATACTTTACTATTTGTTTATAAGTCTCATAAAACTAGGCATGCTTACATTGTTGGTGATTGTTTAGTTCATAGCGTGTCTGTGTATGGTGCTGGCAGCTCAAATTTGATTTCCATTGTAGTTTTTGCATTTATTTATTTTACTTCTTCTATAATTCACATTTGAGAATAAGAGGAGTATAGTTGATTTTTCAATGTGAAAATAAACAGTCCCCCCTTCAAGGCAACTACAGGTTGGGTACAAGATTCTGAAATACACAAACCTTTTACTCTGTTGAGGAGTTCTTACAGTTTAAAATGGACTCATAATCCTTCTAGAGGTTGTTGCTTTTATATACTGCAAATCATCAGGATTAACATGTCTGCTGTATAGCAGTAGATTTAGTCTAATGTCATAATATTTGTTTGTTGAACCTTCATCATTGGTGAAACCTAATTAATATTTCAAATTGTACTCAACTATGTTTTGTACTTTATGATTTATTCCACATCCTATAGTCATTACTACCAAACACCTAGTGTTGGATACCAGACAAGTGAAGGATTTACCGTTTTCACATAGACAGGAATTCTAGGCTGATCACAGCCAGGGGTTCGCTCCCCTAAACGACGACTGCATACACACAATGCGACCACCGACATCCTTGAAAAAGTGTTTGTCAAGGACATCATCCTACCAGTACTTACGACTGTTTCTAACTTCACACGAATGGATTCATCCACATTCCGGACTTGCCTTGAAGAGAGACTCCTGGGAATCCCGTGGTAAATGACGAGGAGGCAATTGAATAATTCGTCAAGGAGCTGACCAGCGCCATTCAAGAGGCTCCTAATTGTTGACCCCGTGCTGACCCGCAGTCTTCTCTACGCACAAGTAATCAGGATGAATATGCCTTAAGAAACTGAGGATACAGTGGCAAGTCAAGAGGAACCACGGTCTGAAAACCCAGGTCAACTGCCTCAAGAGGTCGGTAACCCATCAGTTGAAGGAGTGGATGTTGGAAGGGTGGAGTGAGACACTGGACTCACAGAGCAATGAGAACTTTTGGAAGATGACAAAGGGAGAAATGAGTTCCCACTCTGCTATCACTCCACTTATATCTCATTTTATGAACGTTCACAACAAGAAATTATAGCCATACAATCTGCTTCTCAATTATAGCAACTGCTTTCATACGCCCCAATAAACTGGAGCGTCAAATAGTCGTTCGAATTTTTCAAGGCTTTAAGAAATTGCAACTGCAATGTTTACAGAAACGTTGGTTTCAACACGTAACATTAGATGCATATCTTTCCCGAAAGCTGAAGTTTTACATTGAACTCGAGCCGCGAAAACCTAATGACAAATGTTTCGATTTTTTATAATAGGTGACCCACTGTACGTCATGTAATCGCTTGAGGCGGAGTGAGGGGGTGAGGTGGTACAGGTCCTAAACATTTTTAGGCTCGGCACTAGACAGGGGTGAGTGGTCAGCGTCACACCCGGCCGCGCTTACCCCGCTGAAGGACTCCGGACCCATCGGACAGAAGGCCAGGCGGGCCCCAGAGCCTGTCCGGACGAAAAAAGTTCTGCCCTTAATGGGGGTCGTAAAGGCCGTATTCAGTCACTGTACTAAGTTACCCCAGTTATTACTCATGTCATTTTAAAAGTTGAACTGGTGTCTGTATTGTTTCGAAATTAAACAGTGCTTCTAGTAAATTTGAAATGTGCTTGAAACACTGTACACATTAGTTAAGGCCTTACAAGTTTTCATTTTCAAACGACTTGCATTTAAGTAATTTGAGTAGTGTGAACGAGGCTTAATCTAGTAAGGGACGACGTCAAGTACAGTGGTCATGTAATTGCGCAGTGAGCGTTGTGTCCATAAGACGGGTGTTACCGAATAGGAAGAAGAAGCAGTTTCAAACTCTCCATTCTGATCTTTTACTAAATATTAAAATTTGTGTCACTCGGAAACTGCTGTCGATAGAAACTTGGTTTTAATTTTCGTGTTCAGCGGAAAAATTTTGAATAGTGTGAAATAAACGGGGGAAAAAGTTACGAAAGTTCTGCGAAGTATTCGGTACAATGTCATCAAGTTTACAAGTAATGAGAATTCTGTGGCAGCGGTCACAGACGTCTTACGTTGCTTTGAAATTTGGTATGCTCGATAATTATTTTGTTAATAATATATATATAGAAAGGCAAACCATTGCACACACATATTTTAAGTCGCCTTGTTAATTTTAGTATCACACCAAGAATTATTTATTTGGCTTGTCTAAAGTTGCTTTATTAGCTTTTTGTTTACAATGATCATTGAGGTTAAGTTTGCTTTCAGTATTTTCCTTGGCATCGTCATAGGTTTTCGTTATTCCACATAATTAATTGTTTAAGATATTGACATATATAAGAGGCTAATATCCCATTTTAGTTTCTCTACAACCTGTGACATGCCACCTGAGGTATTTCAGTAAGGATTTTAATTTATCTGCGGATTCTCTGAAGAGCTTTGCAAATCATTTGAAAGAGAGAAGTAGCAATGTGCTAGTTATGGCAGGAGCTGGGTTGAGTACACCAAGTGGAATACCAGATTTCAGGTGAGCACATAGCCTACATTCTTGCACTTCTGTGCCTTGCAGTTTAAATCAGTAAGTCCTTTTAGGACTTGCATACTTTATGTGCTTGTTGCATTTATTTTCTTGTAGAATTTTATATATTCCTGTATGGATAATATGTCACAGTCCTGCCCCACAGTTTAATTTCTTACCACATTCCAGTAAGTGTGAGTTTTATGGTCTTCAGAATTGTGCCACATTTTCTGTTTGTCAATATTTAGTTGTCAGATTCAGACAGAAATGTTGTAAGAGACGTTACTTACAGGTGCCTTTTTAGCATACAAAATGTGAAAATTCAAAGATCCATCATGGAAACAGTGTTTATTTAATTTCTGAAGCAAAATTTTGTATATCTTGGCAGGTTAAATTTGAAGTATTCATATAGCCAGTCATAAAGTGGCAGCCCTAACTGGAAAATACACTAAGAAATTAATGCTTCAGCAGTAAGTTTTCATGAGGATAAGTTTTATTAAATTTCTTCTGAAACCAGTATTGGGTTAAATAATTGACATTTATGAATTCCAGATGAATGATCTGATGACAATGGACAAACTGCATGCTCATAAGGTATCCTGGGACATTGTAGAATGTGGAGTTGTGCATGAAGTAGGTACTCCAGGGCTATAGATGCACAGAATAGCATCTGAAAATTTATGGTTTACCAATTCCAAAAGTAATTTTAAAACATGCATATGGGTTTCTGCCCCAGCTCAAATACTGAATGTGTGCAGCTTATTATATTGCCTGAGAGAGTAAATAATGTTGTTACAGATTTAATCTTTGTTAGGCGGCAGGTGACTTGGCACACACAGAATTATGACACTTAGAACAGCTTACCTTCAGGTCTCCAGGTACGGGACTTTATTACAACCTAAAGCAGTACAACTTACCATACCCTGAAGCAATCTTTGATCTTGTTTACTTTGAGAAAGACCCACGTCCGTTCCTAACACTGGCAAAGGAACTGTATCCTGGAGGAAAATATCAACCAAACTTGGGACATCATTTTGTTCACCTCTTGCATAAAAAGGGAAAGTTGCTCCGCATGTACACACAGAATATTGATGGCCTCGAAAGATGTAAGTTTTCTCTTAATTCATAACTGTCTATTGTTTTGTGGACTGGTAGTATAGAAACAAGTCACTGTTATCAAATTATAATGTGTGGAATAGTCTCATTTCCATAATACATGAGTGAAGTTCCAACTTGCAGCAGGATATATGTTAGTTACATTGTATGAAAATCCAGTGTGGAATAACATGTTCATGACAGCAGTTAAAACTCTGTTTGAATAGCTAGAGAAAATTTAGGGGGTTACATGTTTGAAAATAGTGGTATCTGCCATGATACAAATCTTCCATCACAGTAAATCCTCAGATGGACTTTACTTCATTCCTTAGTTTATAAATGTAAATAAAAGTTGGACCTAAAGTATATTAATAACTTATTGAAAATCTTTCTAGACATAAATAAGACCAGGATTACTATGTGGTATTACTTCATTACACAATTATAAATGTGCTGCAAATGAATGTTCAAAATATGTCACATGCCACATTTGTGATATCTGGGCAGTTTTGGCACCAGTGCAATGCAGTATGGCAAATGTAAACATTTGTGCATGTGTCTCAGAAGAAGTTAATTACCTAAATAAATTTTAAAAAGGGTTGTATGTAAGCAACATTAAATAAGTAAAAATGTCCCCAAATATACAACATAATTCAAAGCTATGTGAAATGATGCCATAAGTAGCTTTTAAACTTGAAATTTCAATATTGTTTGTATGTTTGGAAGTGAGTGGCATACCAGAAGAGAAATTGGTAGAAGCTCATGGAGGCTTTAGCACCAGTTCTTGCATCCGGTGTTCCAAGAAACATGATCCATACAAGACTCGAGAAGCCATCTTACAAGGCAAAACTGTTTACTGTGACAGATCATTCTGCAAAGTAAGAATTTAGTCACGCTTTTGAAACATGTTTGAATACATAAGAAATCTAAGACAGAACTGTATAATTAACCTTTAAATGACGGGGATTTATTTAAATGGCAAAGTGGTAGCAAACAGGTACACAAACCTATCGTTGTTCTAGACTGACACTCTGTTGACTCATAGGTAGACACCAACATTTTGGAGAATCATGCTGTCTCCATAATCTTTATGATTTGTATTATATGAATTAACCTGTTTTTTTGCCACTGATGATGACCTCTTGAGGTCGAAACGCTTTCGTCATTGGTGTCCTTCGAAGTGTTGACAGTGTGTTTGTATGCGTGTTTTATATAAAATTTGTAGACCATTATTTGCACACTTTGAGACAGTGAACTTGTCCTTGGAAATCCCACTGGCCAGTGAATCAAAAAGTTTTAGAACCACTGGCTTTACATATGGAATATTTTGTGGCCAAAGTCCCTGAGCTTATGATCTGCAAAGAAGACAGCTCAGTTTTTGATAAAATTTTCTTCCTTATGTTCAGGGTTTAGTGAAACCTGATATTGTATTCTTTGGTGAAGCTCTTCCCGACCGTTTTTGGTTACATGAGATGGATACTTCACTTGCCGATTTCCTCATAGTCATTGGAACATCGCTTGAGGTACGATTATGTTAACATAAAGGACAAACAGAACAGAATTACTTCACTAAGTATTAGTATATTATATGATTATATTCTGATGTCACAAGTTCATGCGTAGCGTGAGTAACCGACATAACTGTTTGTAGTATTCCTGGTATTTGCAGTTTTAGCATATTTTAAAGACACTGTTACAATTGAAATGCAGTGGCCTTAAGCATTCCAATACAGGAATATCCTGTTTTTTAAATACTCATGTTTGGTGTGTACCAGTCTGATAATCATGTATGACAGTTAGGAAAATTTATTGGATGTGCGTGTCTGCAAAGCATGTGCACACACACACACGTGTACGTATGCATTTTTATGAGAGAAAATGTCATCACTGAAAATACTTCTGAGAGAAGGCTTGGATTAAATCTTTGTTCGTCTCTTTGTGTATTCAATGTACAATAACAACTGTTACTGAATTAACTTGGTATTTCCCCAGATAAGTGATGGAACATTCCAAAGCAGTTCATGCAATAACATTTCTCGCATGTTTTTATGTAATTAGCTTCCAAATAAGTTTGGTCTGTGCACTCTTTTGTAATACTGCATTGCTGTCTTTGTATATCAGCTGTCATTATTGCAACAATGGTAATGTGCACAGTTCTGCACATAGAATTTTGCATATTTACATGGATATTCAAAAAGGTCCAAAATTTTATAAAGCCAGCATGATGGACTGTGTGCATATACCACAGTTAAATTACAGCACTGGCTATAATTTACATGAAGTATTGTGATTTCATTTTCATACTTTGCCTGCAGGTATATCCATTTTCCAGTGTGGCAGATGCTGTACAGTTCAACATCCCAAGGCTGCTCCTTAACAGAACAGCAGTAGGAAGTTTTGGTAATCGAGACAATGATGCCATCTTGTCCGATGATATAATTGAAAGTGTAAAAAATCTGGCCATTGCTCTTGGCTGGATGAATGAACTGGAAGAACTTGTCAGGCATTACGAACAAAATAAGTGATACTGCCAATATTATCTTCCGTTTTTAGGGCATCAAGTATTTTTGACATAAGGTACTAGAATGAATGCTTACGAGTTATTCCAGTCACAAAGTACTTTTATAAACAATGAACAATATGTATCATTTTTAGATATAAAGGCAGCTCAAATTTGACTCGTAAGATTGATCATAACATGTAAATAAATCATGTCACCTGTTTCATATTAGGCAATTATCTTGAGGTACAAAAACCTAACTATTAACTGTGCAAAAATGACATCAATACACACTTCAGGTTACAAGAAGATTCTGGGTCAAGTTTAAACCCCTCTATATGAGTGAATCTTTTAATTAACTATATAATTATAGTCCTACTTTCCCTTTAAGTTTACTCAACATAAAAGAGCTGGGGCAGTTCAGTCAGTACAGTAACTCACGGACCGGATGACCGGGGTTCGATCCCCGCCAGGGGCAGAGGTATTTTCCTCTGGCCTCTGCATCTAGACTGGATCTGGGGCCCACCCAGCCTCCTATATAATGGGTACTGGGGTCCTTTCCGAGGGGTAAAGCGCAACTGGTGCGTGATGCTGACCACTCGCCCCTATCCAGTGCCAAGGCTAAGAATGATGAGTAGGAGCTATACCTCCTTTCCCCCACCACCAAGTACGTACATGGCATATAGTGGGATGGGATACCTCCTTTCCCCCACCACCAAGTACATATGTGGCATATAGTGGGATGGCTTTTTATCCCCCATTTGATATGAAATTTGGAGATGGCACAACATAATCAGTGCTTCTTACCTGAGTAGACATTCTGCCCTTTGTATAAGACAGAGTTAGGTAACTAATTTCACAATTTTTACAGTTTTAAAACATAGTAGGATGAGTTGTATTATATAGAAGGATTTTTCAATAGTACTGCATAAAAACTATTAATGTTACAGAATACAAGAGTAGTAAATACTACCTTTTGTATACATTTGGAAGTTTCTGGCACCATCATATTAATAGATCATAAATAGTGCAAAAATTCATTATATTTGCAACAAGGTATCAAGTCGTAAGAAAAATGGTGGATTGTACACATCATCCATACGAGTCCTATGTTGACACCAAGTGAATAGTAGCCTCTTTTGGTAATTGAAAGAACCACCTGGTGAACATTCATTCCAGTCCAGGGAATACGTGCAGCTTGTGGTACACATTACTCCACAGTCAGCCCAAAGCTGACCTGGTTGTGAAATATTTTGCCTTTCTTCAGTTTAGGTACAAAGCCCTCTTCGTATTCATTAATATCTAACACATTGACATTGTCATCAGGTCCATCTTATAATATCCTCAGCCTTCCAAGTGGCAGTGTTTCACATATTCACACATAAGGTAACAGAAGCTGAACATATTTGATCATCATCACTAAAAATATGGGGCAGGGGAAAAGCCTAGTTTTTCCCTAGGAAAATATGAAAATTTTGGGAGGGAATAAACTGATGGGAAAACTTGAAATACTGATAATTATAAGGATTTTCACACTATGCACTTACACAAAACAATAATCATTTAGTTAACTTCTAGGTTTTCTTATGACATCTCACTTATCATATAGGCTTATTTGTACTGATCAAGAATTAGAAACATACAAAGAGTGCTTTGAAATATTAACAAAATACTGTATCATATTTTATATTATTTCAAAATATACCAGTTTTCCTAGTGATATCAGTTCAGTTACTGTCATGATGTCAATATTTTCTGTGTGTGTGATATTATCTTCACCGTGAATAAACCACAAGCAAGTTATTGATTGGCTTCTTGTTCAGTCAGTCAACAAGGCATGCAACATACATGAGAACATCAAACTGCATCAAGCCAGTCTTCAAGAGTTTTCTTGTGCTGACTCAGCCATTTGATATTTTTCCGAACATGGTCAAGTGCTTGACTTCGAGCTGCTTTACCAGCTCCTGCATCTGGGTAGTCCTTGAAGAAGATCTCCATCTGTAAGTGAAACCCAAAAGTTCATCAACATCAGCCATAAACTCACTCTCTTATCATACCCTGCACCAATTCAAACAAGGTAGCATTTTCACAACACATTTACCAAAGGATCATTTTAATGGTTTTTTCCTACCTGTGCCAGAGGCTCTCATTTAGCCTCAATGAGGTTTGTCAATGTACATATTTTGTGCACAAGTTTCTCTTATTCAAACTACATGTTTCACTGATCTGGCACTTTGGAACCATGAATCATTAGTAGGTACCCCTTTGACAAGTGATATGACATTTGCAATGCACGTACAGGTAAATATATCACAGAAACACAAATATACGTCCATGCTTTAAACAGGATTAACCTCTATCATCCATATGTTGCAGCCTATGCATGGTCAAGTGTTACACTATAACTGTTTTCAGCCGAATTGGTGGCTGGAGCGCGCACCAATCACATGTACTGTGCCATGGTAGGAAGTAGTGGAGGTAGGTGGAGGAGCGAGATGGTGAGGAAACAACATAGTGGTGCCAGATGTAGCATCGCGGAACATTGGATTCCACAACACTACGCAAAGAACGTGTAAGAATTGGCAACAACGCAGTGTGGCTGCCGTTGCTTCTACCACGCGGTTTCTGAACAGACTGAGGTCTCGCTGCTTATCAGCAGACCTCCTTTGTGCTGATTGGTTGCTCACAAAGAGCAGAACTTGACTCAGCCGCCAATTCCGCTGAAAAACATAGTGTACTGCTAAACCATTGACTCTAGAACTGCTAAGTGTGGCCAGCTGCCCATAGTATGGGAATGTAAGTCATGTACTCTTGAATGATAAAGATTAAACCAACAATTCCAGTGTTACACTGAACACTTATGGGAATAGCACTTAATGTAACTGCAATAAAAAACACTAAGTTTCTTTGATTTTGTGTATTACTGTAAAAAGATATTTTTTTAAGATCTAAAGTTGTCAGCAAAGCCAAGCTATACTTACCTCTCTCAGTTTCACTTCAGATGTGAAACTTTTTGTGACGGTAGGGATCAGACGGCCAAGGTAGCGATCATTCAAGGAGAATCTCTCTACTAGATACTGCCATTCATCTCTGCATGCAAAGAATAATTTCCACTTACAAGTAACCAATGAACATTAACCACAGTATTTGGCTGATTCATTTAATTATCTGTGTTGTAAATTATTTCCAGTGATTAAATTTCAATAAGAAGATATTGTCCTGTAAACATTATTTTAAAGTGGAATTCCTCACATAGCAACATGTTTTTTTTTTTCAGTGCCCTGTGTTAGCTCCACTTACGCCAATAGAATACCACCTACGTTACAGTCCATCACCTTTGACATTGCACATACTCATGGGGTAGAGTCCTCCTTTAGAAGCTAATTCATTACCTTATTTAAATGTATATTTCACTTGGTATAGAAGCTGATTTTCAAGTAACATCACAATAATTCAAAAAATGGTTTATGAAACTGGCCGAATGGCATTTGAAATATATTGCATTGCAGTGCTGATTTTCATAGTTCAAGTATTATTCCTTTCTTAAACATCTTGGATTATGTCAAGAATAGATGTGGTGATTTGCATTTGAATCAATGATAACGTGCAGGTGCATCCCTGTGTGAGTTTATGGGGGAAGTTAAGAAGTAAAACTCAAAAGATTTTTTAACCACAATACTGAATGGGAGTCATTGGTCATTTTCACACTCCTGCCACTTCATTACACACATTGTATAGAAGGGTGTGTGTACCAGAGCCAGTGTTGACATGTTAGCTATGAGGAAAACGCCTGTCAAATCCCAGCCTGTAGCCAGTCACTTCACTGAACGAACCACCCCAGCTCACAAATATGAATTAAAATGAAGACCATAAAAGGAATATGCAAATGCAGCATCAGGCTGGCTTTGAAAGGTGCATTTCTTTTACCTATAATATCTACTATCTAGATACATAAGTAAATTAAATGCACACACAAATGCTTTGTAATGGAAGTTCTGTCATATAAAGTTTTGTGATAATTTGCCAAAGAACTCAAAAGATAAGAATTGTATGTAAAGGCTGAATTAGACCCTTAAACAAAGTGACACTTCATATTAATTTAACTTAGCAAATCTTCTATAGATATGATTATAGATCATAATAATATATTAAAACTGAACTGTCATATTTGAAGTTATATCAGAATGTGTGGGATATTTTATGATTTTTATTAGAACTGTCTTACCTGATGAAGTCCCACACAATGGACACTCCAATAGGATTTTGAGAGATATAAGATAGCACAGAGAAGAAATCTTGTGATCTCACATTACTTTCAAACTTGGCAAGCTGTATATATCTGCAAAAATAAGATATACAATACAGTATTTTATTGTGTACAGAAGTAGCAGTGGATGGCTATAATGTTCTTTGCACAGTGGCCATCAGCCAAAACGATCTCGCTCCTTCTGGGTTCAAATCCCAGAGAGCCATCCAAGCAAAATCCTTTTCACAAAGGACAAATTGCCTGATGGGATAAAAATCATCAAGTATTTCTGGTGCATCCTGTATAATTAAATAAGGAAGAATAATGTCTAACTTTTTAATTTAAGTGAATACGTTTGAAACCATTTTGTGTCTGCAGTGTATAGAAATTACTGGCATTAATTTTTTTAAAAGAAATATGTAGTTGATGTATTTAAGTAGTAAAAAATTTTGATAATTTAAATATGATTTGCTGGAGATATTGGAAGTTCATGTGATTCAATACAAAGAGCAAAAATATTCATTTAAATGCAGATGCAATATAAAAAGTCACCAAAATCTTTCAGATGTTTTGAAGAAAAATAAGAGAACACATGGCTGTGCCCTCCTCATAATGTGAACAAACATTTAATGTAGTGTTTAACAAAGGAATTGGTAATGAAATCCCCTTAAATTGCCTCAGTATCTCTCCTTACCTTTGCAGAATCCAGGGCTCTGAAGAATGAGCCAGTCCATGAAGCAGTTTGGTTCTTTCCTGAGCATCTGTCTCATTCAAGTACAGATTCCACATTGTGTTCCAGTCCTCCTCACTGCCGCCCAGTCTCATACCTGAATGGGTGGTTGAGAAATGCGTTAACAGATTCAAATATGACGGTGAAAGTATGATATCGGCCTTCTCTGTCAAACATAAAGTTGTACAACCTGTATACATATTTTTTTCTTTGTGCTTTAGCCACATAGTTCACTCATCTTCTGATGAATTATTTTAGAAAACTGATTTTTCTCTCCCTTGCTCAATGCAGGTGTTGGGCACTAGATATAATACTGGACCTTATTTTTAGAGCAAGGCCATATGATCATTAGGCCTAAGCAAAAAAGAAAGTGAACCATGGAGAGATCTGTTATAGATTTCATACTCACCACATGAATACACTATGGATCGAAGGTCGGGATGTGGTTTTGGCACAGATGTAGCGTTTGTGATCCATTTCTTGAAAACTGCCACAGCTTCATCAATGCATTCTGGTACTCCCACATGGCATGCTAACCCCACCACCATTGGTCTTAACAACCTGAAGACCACAAAGTGCAAATATGAAGAGAATTTCCAGATTTTATAGTTAATTACATCAGATACTTACTGTGAGTTTGGTTTACTTCTGAAAGTACTTTCTAATATTTTCTGAACTTACCGCAGTACATGAGAATCATCATCTGAAACAGCCATAGTAACTTTCTTGTATGTATTCAATACTAAGGACTGCACATATTTCTGTGTGAGACAAAAATACAGTACCAAGTTAGAAACAAAATGAAATTATTTAAGTGTTATTGACATCTTACATAATACTGCAACATGCACAATCACAAATAAAGTTTAAAATGACAATATCCTTCAGTTCATCTGTGTGGATATTTGTTGAAAATTTCTATAAAAAAAACAATGAGTGAATCAGCGTATCATTGATTTATTCAGAACTGGATAATCAGGGAATATTTGCCTTTCAGTGTATACTTATCAGTAAAGAGGCTTAGACTTTTAGAGGCTTCACACGCAACAGACAGCTTAATATCACGTGCCCAGCATTCTCTGCTTTGGAATGTTCTACATGCACTGCATTACATTAAGACCACTACTTGCTAATTTTCTGTGAAAAATATTTTATTGATAGTATGAAACGTAATTTATTTATCATCCTGTATATTTCAGTGATAATTTAAGTATTCCTACACAAGAATGTTTTTACAACTCATAGCATTATTTCTTTTAGTTAGCCCATTACAATATAGTTTAATATTTTCCATGCTAGATTTTATTTGTAAAATACTTATCTTTGCACTTAAGCATATCTGTGGTAACCAATATCATTTTCAAATGTTCCATAAAAAACATAAGAGTAAACAGCATATGTAGAATGAATTATCAAAGAAAATGCAGAAGTGTTTTCAACCTTATTTTTCTAGTGAGATACATCATTTGTAGAATAATAAAACATAGTATAGTACAACATAGCACACTTGGGGAGACATATAAGACAACCAGAAATTCAGAAAGGGATCGTTGTTCAGTATGTAGTACTATACTTTCTTACCCTAAATTTTCCATATGATGGTGATGAAATTAGCAGTCTGTTGAGTGTATTGAATTTAGTCGATGCTACTCTCCATGGGATGTATTCCATTTCTGCTGCAAGGTACCTAGTCATGTTCATTGCCAGATGATAGCTGACAAGACGAGCTTCTGCTAAGCTGAAGATGTCGTCCAATAGATGCGCTCGATCCGGAATACTAAGAGCCTGGAATATTCATTGTGTATCATTAATTTTAAAGACTGAACATAATAGTTTAGCCATCACTTGGTGACACACAGTGAGACCAGTGAATAAATTTTCTTAATGTGCTACCATCTCCAATAAAAGAGAACATAAATCATAAATTAATAATTATACAAACTAATGAACTATTTTGACATTGTGTTTTTCTTGTTGCCTAGTATTTGAACATAACCTAGAAGGTTTTCTCCATTGTTATACTCTGTTGAAGAATTTACTTCAATGTAAAATTATTAAATAACTAAATATTTATGCAAATAAGTATACATTTATATTTATTGTACTAAGTGTTCATGTTGGGGTCACGCGGTCAGAGGCGTGGGCCTTGTGCCGCTTGGTAACTGGGACTGTGGGTTCAAATCCCACTCAAGCCATAAGTAACATACTGTTAAGTTAATTATTAAGGAAGATTGTCACAGGACATGTATTCCGCAAGTCATGAGACAATATCAGAAGATTTACTGAATGCCCATGTAGGACAGATTGGAAATAATCAGGGATGTTAAAAGAAAGTGTTCATGTTCATGTTCCACATCCTTGGCTTGTACTATGAGGGATCTGTGGAATGTAAATAAATTCTGTTCTTTTGTAATATATTTTAGTTTATAATTTTCAGTGTATAAAAGTAATGCATCTTAGTCATGATTATATGTGGTAAAAGACATATGTGTTGATCTGCTATCAGATGGAAGAGTTACTGAATGTGCTCAGGGTTAACATGGTTAGGCAAACATAAATGCATGCAACTGAGCTATTAGTACCAAAGCCCAACACTTCTGAGGTTGGGATTGCTACTGAAAAGTTAAAAACTTATTATTGTCAGGGTATTGATCAAATTCTGGCAAAACTGATGCAAAAAGGGGGGTAATAGACTGTTTTATTTGATCCACAAAGTTATTAATTCCATCTTGGTATAAGGGAGAATTAATGGAGCAATGGAAGGAATCTTTTATTGTGCCAATGTGTAAGAAGGGCAATAAAAATGGTTGTAGTAGTTGTCTTGATATTTGGTAGATGGGGTACAATAAACAAGACACAGATTATAGCAGTTTGAATTCTAAACCAAAGAATTTAAAGTGTTATGAATTCTTTGTCTTTTCTGAGTGTGGCAATCCTGAATAACAAGAGATATTTCCCTCCAATTTAGTCTGTACTTCAAAGGTAATGAAGGAAAGTGGAAAAGTAAATTTGTTACTCTTCTTGCAGTTTGAAAAGAATTAAAGGTGAGTTTGATTACGCTATTCTGTAGTTTGAAATGTGTGTTTTTCTGCAATAAATGTTTGGTTTCCATTTTTATTGTTATGTATTATTTTCTTTAAGGTTACTTATAGTGAAAGGACATGGAGTCAGTTTTAGTGCTACATGTGGGGCACATTTGAACATAGTTAAAGGAGTACAAGACGTGAGATAGGAGATACTCTTTTAGTGCTGACTTTAACGTCTTCATATCGTGATTCTGACATTTTTGGTGGGGAAAGATAATTGAATAGCTTAATTATAGTACAGTAAAATCATTTTTGATGTCTACTGAGTTTAGTGTCTGGTACTTGTAGGTTATATCTGTATCTTGTATTGAGATTGTGAATATGTGATTTTGTTTGACATTTTTGTATTTTCTACTACAAATAATAATGAGAGCATGAATTCACCGGCTAGTGGAAGAATATTACATTTCTTAAACAATTCCTTACATGAGGATCTCCTTTTAAGTGCCTGTAAGTGTTCTAATGATTTCTCTTTGACTGTAAAATATGTTTTTTGTTGAGTTTCCCCAGAAAATAATTCCATAAGTGGAAATGAGCAAGGTAGACTAATTTTAAGTCTTAATTTTTCTGTATAGTCAGTGGAGTTATTTTATTAACATCCTAATTCTTGACTCAGGCAACCGTTTGTAAGTACACAAATAGTTACGTTACAGCCACTTTTAACTACGATATATTTAAATTAGTCAGTTTTTAAAGAAAACCCATAAGCTTGTAATGCGCATCCTGGAAGCATATTTCTTTGTAATATCTTTGAATTTGATGTATGGTGCATGCGTTTTTGTATTATTGTTTCCGTAGTTGCCCACAAGGGTACGACGAAGGGGGGTATTTTCTGGCGAATAATGTTCTGATAGAGCTAATGTTTTGCAGACACAAAATATAAAAAGTTGATAGTATGTGTACAGTGTCCAGCAAGGAGCCATATGGACTTTGCAACAGTGAGTTATCAGTTTGTATGTTATTAATACAAAAACGGGTGTTGAAATGTACCTATTCAGAATTACTACGTTTTTCATTTGCAGAAAAAATCAGGGACGATGTCACAGAAACACAATTGTCACTTTGGTCACAGTGTTTTTGGTATCACAGAATTTTGTATTTGAACTTCCGTTCTCATAGTCATTACTCATATGTTTCAATAATGCTTATATTCTTGGAATATTAAAAGTTAAATTTCTTTTGAGGCTTTCAAATCTTACCCTTGTTAAGAATGATGCATATTTTTAGTTATTCATTACATTAGCCTTGATTTCAAATTTAACTCTTTTCATCTGCTGGTAATAACATGATATGTAATTTCATGACCACTGCCCATGATGAGAAAGCTAGATGTGCTCATTGAAATCATGATGTAGTTCTTACCGTTAAGTCATTCTTCATTAACTCGATGAGTTTCTCCCAGTTTTGATCATCGTAGTTTACTCTATAATATCCCTTTTGTTTACAGTTTATTTTAATCCATGTCACACTATGTGGAATTTCAATTTGCACTGTGAACAGAAACAAAAACAAAAAACATGACAGTGGCTGGTGGAAAAGTGGCACCGGGTTGAAGCACACTGAATTTATTTTTGTATTGTTTGCATTTATGTACATGCCAGGGCCAAACATTCACTTTTTGGTCGATGCAGCAAATAAACAATAAATATACTACATTGTAATGTCATAAATTGCATCATTAATAAAACTAATCAGCAGTAAGAATATTTACACTGCATAATTATCTTTCCTCAACTCGCATTTATGTACCACATTCAAAAATGTTTAGAATTACACTTAGAAATGATAAGGCATGTTCAGGCCTATGTCATATTTTTCACATGATGTAATTTTTTTTGGAGATGAAGCTGGAAATGAATTTAATTTTAGGCCTATAGCAATTATATTTTCCAAACAGCTTTTATACCAGGTTCAGGAATGAATCATGCAACACATACACATTTTCCTTTATGTGTTTGTTTTATGTTATGAAAGAAAGAATGCCCTTAGTCTAAACATGCATTTCAGAATGGATGAATATTTTTTTTGCATTGTTTTATTAAAATGATGAGAAAATAGTTTAAAAGAATCTGCATTATGAACTATCTGAATTACTCTGTATTTACATTACTCATTTTATCAGGAGCATTCCCTATCAGGTGAGAGTATTCATTATGGAATAGTTTGTCAGTGTAACAGATTACATTGTTAGCAGTTCCTTAATTCAGTGACACACTTGTGAATGTACATCCGTTCCCATGACTAATGCAACAGTTGAAATAATAATTATGCAAGACTAGAAGTTTGCACTCCATTTTGTAAATGTGTTCTTTGTAATTTCTTGTAGAATTGCTTAGGATTCTAAAGGCAGCTTCAGTAAAATTGCCAAAGCTTCTCATAACAAAGTAATTATCTTCCCAAACTCCTGCACATAAATAAGAATCCATTTTTAGCTATAACATATTGCTACTTTTGTTTTTCCATTAACCAAGCAGACTTCCTTCAGCAAAGTTTCTTCTCTTCTAATTCCTCATGAGTTTCTTCACTCACTGAACGTGATATTGAGTATGTGCCACCTCAACGCAGGCCATGTCCCAGAATTCCTCATGATCATTTCACTTTACAGTAATCATCTAATTTGCTGCTGAAAAACACCTGAGGTTGATACAGTGTCGTAAAGTACCTCCGAAGCAACTGTTTGGTGTAATCTCTTTTGCATACTTTGCGTATGCAGACACATCTAAGCTGGTCCTGGATTTATAATACGTTCATTAATACTCACACGATGTGTCCTCACTGAGAAGCCAGGTCCTCTTCACAGCCTTTGATTGTGATGTAATATAAGTAATTGGAATATCCCACTTGTACCTACACAGGAAATGAAATTGTTAGTGTGTGACTGAAACATGTCTGAAATAATACAACTAACAATAAGTTAAGTGACTAAACTTTCTTCTCTGTGTGTGCATGGAACAATGCTGACACGTAGAACAAGGTGTAATTCAGAACCATAAAAGAACATTACAAATGAAAGTTCGGTTTAGTAATCATCTATTTTTGGACCACAATGTGCTGCTAACCTAACCAATAATAACCCATTCATCTGTTTATTTCGTTAGTTATTTATGTGCCTGACAACAGCCAAGCACTAAAAGAACGGCAGACTATAATAAAATATCTTGAGCATTGCTTTAAGAACATGGTTGCTGTCACATTTCATGCAGAATACGAACAAAGGGTCTAGGATCCATTAGACAAAGTGCGGGTAGAAGAACACATATAGTCTCGTATTTCTATTTTTGTCACTGATTGTATCGGTCTGTGATATGAAGACACAGTGTATGAAAATTGGGACCACTGTGTAGTATAGCAGTGGCTGACTGACTCAGTTACGCTTCCTATAATAATGATTACTGTCATTACTCACCCGTAAGGGGAACTGTTTGTAGTGTTGGCGTCTGGATCTGACAGAAAGCGTTTTTGTTCTAGAGTGATAGCTCCGTTTTGCCCCCGTGTCACGGTGACCACAGGGTAACCCATCTGTCGGGTCCATGTGTCCATGACATGGGTGATGTTCACATCTTTTCCTACCACTTGCAACTCATTCCACAGATCTTGAGTCACGGCATTTGCGAACTTGAAATGGTTCAGGAAACTAGTGATGCCATTTTTAAATTCTTCATCACCCAGGAAATCTTCAAGCATTCGTATTACTGAGGCTCCCTTTAACACGAAGAATATAACAATTTTAGACATGAAGTTGGATACAAATCGTAGGTCTCAAGTGTGCGTTTGTGCCAAGAGACTGCCTGTTCATGTTTTGTGTCAATGTGATCTACAGGCTGATCCTCATTGTGATACAAACAAATGTTAATGCTCTCACTTCATATGGGGAAGATTTTACATTCAATTATTGCCCTGGAGGTCAGTCCTAAGGTTACAATGTCTTCACTAGGAATGTACAAAGACAACTTCCTTCTGTCTACTTTCCATTTCATCATTCTCAGACATCCTTATTTGCTGCTATGTAATGTTTAGTAATGCAGGGTTATACTGTCTTAATCTTGCTGAACGTCGTGGGACAGAGACTGAGGTGGGGTTTGTGGGTGTCAGGGCATAAGGGAAGGCACATTGAACTCCTGCACTGGCTCCCGTGATTAAGCATCAAGAACTTTCTATCTGTGCCATCAAGTAGAAACTAAGAGGTCCTGATGACTACATTATTAAGCAGGTTACACCTGCAGCGTTGACAAAGAACACACCGAAGTGCAGGAAATGTCAGTGACTAGGCTCACCTTACTGTACGAGATAGTGTCAAATATTTCGGTGATTTCATCGGGATGACCCACAGTCTGAACGATGGGGTGTGATGTGAGAGATGCGTCCAGGATCAGCGCAGGATGCAAATCATCTATCAGAAACTGGTCCAGCTGACAGACAAACATGAAAGAAGATGGTCATATAATGTTCTAATAAGGATGAAGTAGTAAAGAAGATACATTAAGGACGATGCTAGAATAAGCTCACATTTTAATCTTAAGTAAAATAATGTGAATGGAATAATGAACGGACAAATCCCACTGTTCAGTAAAACGTTGGGCAGTTAGCCGCATCAAGTGGTTAACACGTGTAACCAGTTGATGCGGCTGATTGCCCGAGGAGGTTTTATCAAGTTTAACTGCAGCGAAACCTTCGGATCATAAATATCTTTGATGGAACTGACTGTTGCACAACAATGGGAACAGATCACATTACATAAAAACTGATCTTAGGCCACTGTTGCAGAACAATTAATACTGACAGTGCAATAATGGCCCGCGACGCAACAATGAGCCAGTACCATATTAGTGCGACAATGGCCTAAATGATGTGGCTTGAAGAACTCCAGAGAGTATGCCGTTCCAATCTCGCTCTACTCGGTGCACTTCTACGTGAGCGTACTGCCACGCACACACAGAAGTTTCTACGATGAGGATAGATTAGCGTAGGAAGAAGAGTTGGGCTCCTGTGAACCTTTGGGTTCCATAGAAGATGGGAAATTTATATACAAGATGAGAGGAACTCTGAGCTTTTCAAGAGCTGATCCATGGAGTCAGCTGCCTCGGTCGTTTTATCAGAGTTGTGCGTCATCAGTAGGCCATGTGAGCCAGTTAAATTTACTTCGCCACAATCTTATCTCTGTGTGAGACCCTGATGATGGCAGCCATAAGTAGGCCTAACCAACCTCATTTACTTTATGTACGTAAATCTGTTAGTAGTTAAAGTTACGCATAAAATTGATTAATATATTTTATACATAATCTCTTGCATATTTCTCCAACGTACCTAGAAACATCTGATCGCCACCGGTGCGTGCACTGAAAGACCGAGGTACGTTAGAGGAAGCCGACAATTTTGAATCATAGTCATATATTTATACGTACTATCTGCCAGTCTGGATGTGCGTGGTCGACACCTTTGTACTCCACGTAACTGGCAAATCCTTCATTCAGCCACAGGTCGTCCCACCATTTCAGCGTCACTGAAATAAGTTCAAGGAAAGTTAGAATTTGGTTTCTTCTGACCTGTTTTGTGACTAACACATATCAGTACATTTAAAGTGCTGGGTGCAGTTCAAAATGCATTTGAAATTTGACTGTGATCGGTGTTTTTGTGGGGTGTATTTTAAGACCACTTTATTACAATTAAGAATGAAACGATAAAAAATTATATAGTTTTTATCCTACTAAGTCGGAGGTGTACTTGACTCACCAGTGTGGGACTAGGAACAGACTTAAGTGTCTACAATGTTGGTATGACACTCTAAACACTTTAATACCAAACGCGGGTGTGGAAACTTTGCATTCCGATGTGGATTTCACGCATGTAAGAACTCTGGGACGGCTGGACTGATTTTCATGGAATTATTTACTGTGGAGTTTTACACTATTATAACAATACTGGAAATGTACACACGGACGGACTGGACAGTTTTAATAGGCGCCCCGCGGGGATGACAATGCGCCCTAAAGGGCCATTCCCAGAGGCTAAAGGCCGCGATGCGGAATTCCCCACTAGCGCCTGAATTACTACGCTGTTCTTACACTCCTAACTTGTTATTTATGAATATTATAATCTTGAATTGAATGACGAGCATCTTCGAAGGCAGGCCTAAAATAACATTTACGTAATATAAGCTGGAATTCGTGTCATATTTGTAAGGCCCAATTTGTTTTTATTTGCAGAATTTTACTCACCCAGATTTCCGAACCACATGTGAGCGAGCTCGTGAGCAATCACCATGGCGACACGCTGCTTGTTGCCTGTGGAGCTGACACCCTCCTGGTACAGCAGGTTCACTTCGCGGAAGGTTACGAGGCCCCAGTGCTCCATGGCGCCTGACACGAAGTCGGGGATCGCGGCCAGGTCTGTGCACATCACAACACACGAGGGCTGCTTACTGTAAGTGTTTCAGTCATGCATTGTACGTCTCACTGTTGCAGCTCGAGGCCACAGTTCCAGAACACGAATTGTTTGATCGACAATTTATTACAATGCAGAAAATTTACCGATTTAAACTATTTTTGCTTCTGTTAGTTTGTGAAGAACGTTAAATTCTTCGTATATACAAGTTTTTTTTACGATTTATTAACGAATTGTTAAAGGAGTTTTAATAGTTTAACAAAAGCCAAGTCAGTTTACACAAAAGTCTTTCGTCAATTTGACTGAGGGATCGTAATGTTGTATCTTCGTAATTTTTGTTTTCAATCGAATGTGTGAAAGGCACATTAGGGTTGAATCGCGTTTATCAAACAAACACATGTCAGAACAGTGACTACAGTTGGTCGGTTATGTAATATTTGTAAATAATTCTGAACGAGATGAAGGGTTTTAGCAAATCTGCTCGTGTCTTAATGGGTTCTAATTAGTACGATGACGCAATCAATACAGAGATAGATGGGGGCTGCTGTGGTAGCATACAAACTGAAGAACTAGGGACACTTTGCGATTGCCAGCAATGCAATAGTTTGCGGAGGGAAGTCATGAAGATGAACCCGGAGGTCTGAAAAATATTAAAACCAGCTAGTCACCCGTCAGAACTCTAAAAATCCACCACGACAAAATCAAGTTCCTCCAGTACGTATCGTGATATGCAAATAGCATTACACGATTACTTACTTGCATATCTGTTGGTACCCCTGCGCTTGCGCAGATATCAGTTCCGATAGGGAAAAGAGCCCCAGAGCCCACCGGTGGGCCCTAGAGGCTGTGTGGACGTGATGGCGAGCAGAGACATCAATCCGTGGTCCAGATCTTCGCCAGTCTCCGCCTTACTGAACAAACTCTACGAGTATGTCGGCGTCTGAGCACGAAACACCCGAGGCACTCACTTACCTAGTTTGGGCAGAGGGTAAGGTACTCCGAAGTACTGAATGTAGTACTCTGTGATTTTGACACCGACTTCCAGACCGTATTTAGTCTTGTTGACCTGAGCGGGAGTCGAATAGACGCTGAAGGGGAATCCCTGAGACACAGTGACGGGTTGCAGGCGTTCGAAGTCGGCCACGATGAAACAACTGAGGTACGTGACCATTGGCACCGACTCCATGAACTCCACGGTCGTCAGCCCGGCTTCTGGGGAATCGTCCGCGTGAGTCTGCACCGAACGAGCAAATGGGACACTGATCAGTGCGTCGGAAAAGATTATTAAACAGCGCACTCCCCTATTTTGGGTGTCGCTGACGTGTAGAGCTCAGATTCAGGCTACTTACCTCGATCAGCACGTGCCTGCCCCGTGTGGCGCCCGAAGTTCCAGAAATTTGGCACAGAACTCTGCGACTAGGACCCAGGGCCCGGTCCACAACTTCACAACGCGTTTATTTAAAAATCATCTTCCGTCTACGCCTTGGTCTCTAAATCAGTTTCCTGAACAAAAGATTCGTATGCACCTTGTGCCTCCTGCGTGCTACACGTTCTTCCCATCCCACCATTCGCCTCTTCACATGGGTTATTGCCCTGGTACTTCATCATTTTCAAATGATAGATACATTTTGCGTTACATCACGTGGATCGCAGCCTGAGGCGAGGGAGAACCCAGGAAGCTGATGTCTCAATGACCACACACTCACCTTATACTCCATGTTCGACAGAGCGATGTAGCCATCTCGCGGTCTCACGAGGCGCACTTTGAAAGTAGATTTGAATCCGGGTTCGTCAAAACACGGATAAGCCTGGCGTGCGTACGTCGGCTGGAACTTGGACGTAGCAATTCTCCTGAAATAAAGAACAGCGTTCACGAGAATTAACTTGGCCTTGCACTCGCAGTTCCGTAACAGAGGACATTCGTAATTATGAAATATGGTCCAGGGACGAGACGCAGGGGAAAGATCATCAGGGCCCAGTAGTACTTCACGTCAATGATCGTAGACATTCGTATATATTTCAGGCAATTCCTTGACGAGTTTAGTACAAAATGGTGGCTCGTTTGTGGCCGAACACGGATGAGACGCCCGAATAGACGGGTGGGATTGTATTGGGTTGTTGAATTCAGCAGAGGAGAACGTTTTAATTTTTGGCAGGGGCAAGACGTAAACAAAAGCCGCTTTAACGAGAAAGTCAATACTTTTAGCTAATGTATGATCTGAAGCGTACACGACGACCAACATTATTAAAATCTATTAACCGCTGGGCGATGTTTACCAACCGACGAGGCTCACGCACTGAGAAGATTTAACTGCATTACTTGTTTGTCATACCTAGGACAGACGTCAATTACTTTCTTGAGATGTGCATTTTCCTGAGCCTTTAGGAGACATCGCAGTCGGTGCTTGTGACAGGAGTCCTATTACTTAACTCGATTCTCTCCCTGCGTCACCATAGTGACAGCTTCTCTTTGTCTCCGATGTTATTTGCTCCATTCCATATTTTGTAGCCTTTCCAGAATTCTTAACGGTCTGACTAATAAAAAGAAGAAGTCCGTATCGCGTAACAGAAGTCCTCTTGTACTCCCAGGCTAAAATCATCGGCCGTAGTCGTAGGCTACAGCACGAATGCACAGTCGGAAACCCTCAGTTCTACGCCTGTGCATCTCAAGTGTATTTATCGCAGCTGCGTTCAGCATCGAATGAGGTAGAGTAGCTCAAATCGGATTGGGTCG
>NW_019059848.1:457528-482410 GCF_000696155.1 Zootermopsis nevadensis | reverse complement strand
GTGTAACTTTCAGTGTCACGTAGTTTTGGAACAATAAAAGCATTCTCCCAAGACCGTGATTAAACCCGATCGCTAGTAGTTTTATGTCCATCTTGCGTGAATCTACTGAACGCCAGCCATTCTTTAAAAAGTGTAATCCAGCTCCATTTGATTACTCCACTGCGAGAGGTGCTTGTCAGTCGCATCTGTTGTATATTTGCACCTCCTTTATGTCCTCGATGGACATGTCCTTGTCCCCCCAGCCCCAGATGCCGTTGTCCGTCTCGTGCAGCTCCTCCAGGGGCGCGTCGGCGTGGCGGCTGCCGTCTCCAGTCCTGGCCGCGCGTCGCCTGATCATGTCGACGGACACGGTCTTCAGATCGTAAGCCCAACCGATGCGAGAGAAGAAGTCGATTAAGCCGGTGGTCAGGTTTGCTCTGTAGGTCCCGAGCTCGGCTGCTTTGTAGTCCCATGGGAAGACGTGGTGGTAGTTATGCCAGCCCTCGCCGTACCCGATGCTTGCCACAGACAGGTTCTCCACGGCGCTGATGCTCCTGTATCAAACAATTGTTGCCTTTAGACAAGAGATCTGAGGTCGCCGTAAAACATTTAGAGCCGAGCACCGCGTCCACGAAATTCAGCAGAGAGTATTGTCTGACTAAATCATGTTTTCCGTGGTGAAGCTATTCAGTCGACACCCTCAAATCCCATTTCTTGTTCCTACATTTGGGCTTCTCGCGGTGGTCGAAATTGTGTTCCGGGTTGTGATGCCGCGTGAACGTGTACGTGGTTACCAGCCAGTGAAACGCTAGACATAGACAGTGATGACCCAGACAGTGTGTCGTGTGGTATTTGCGTGTATGCAGACTTTTCGCATGAGCCAACTGGATGTGTCTGCAGGGCCGGTGTGTTGAGTGTTACCACCAAGTTCACAGTTGAAATTTTGAAGCTATGCACTTGCGGTTAGTTGATATTCGGAAACTTCGCTTACAAGTTGGAGAGTTTATTAGTGTATAATTACGGCGAAATTAAGGGAGCCTCAGAAAAACACCTTCTTCAGAAGTTTGTCGTCGTCACATCTAGAACGAAGACGCCTCCTGGATGGAGCAGATTATTTTGGCGGCTTTGTAGTACTGAATTACTTTGACTGTGGCGTTACCCTCGTGTGAAATATTACCGACAGTTGATTTATTATATTAATTATTAAATAACATCAAAGTTATATTTGGAACTCTGAAGCAGAAATTAGTGGCGTTGATAGTAACAGTAAGAGATACGAAGTTGCATTCTGAAACATTTGTTTTATGACAACAACGGCCGAGTGTTGGTCGAATCACCACATCCCGTAGGCAATGCAACTTTAAGAAATTCGTATTTATTTATCGTTAAATAATTCGTATAATAAAAAGTACAAATAAGACAATGTGACTTTCTTGCGTGCGATGTGGCGAATTCAGAAGATCTAAAAAAATAAAGCTCGGATTACTGAAAGTCAAACATTTATGAATTAATGAATCTTCTGAATTGGATGCGAATATGACCATGAATGGAGGGGCCATTTGGAGTGAGGCGGTCGGGCAAACCTGAAATTCGCCCTGAGAGACCGCATGAGAGCACGAAACACGTCGAGGTTGCTTACTCGTCAAACGGCTTGTTGCCCCACATGTGCGCCGCGCTGTTGACGAGCCAGGTGAAGTTAAGAGACGCCACCCATCGAAACATGGTGCAGTACCACGCCGTCCAGAAGTCTTCGTCCCACAAATACACAGGCACCAGCGTCGGGATTATGAATGTCATAAGTGGCATCAGAATTAAGTAGTATCTGCGAACAGATATCATCATAATTGCACTGTTAATTGATTAGTTATCGTGATCAGGCCAGTATATTATATACGTTATTGATCTTTATTAAAGTAATTCCTTATATATTGTTTGATTTTTATTAATGTTAAAATTCGGTACCTTCGTTGTTCGTCATTAAATGGTGCTAATGTATTTCCTTTCACATTTATGTGGTCGTCATGTTGGTATAACTGATGATTGTTAGAGACCACAACAACCAAACGCCCTCATGTTGTTTTGTATGTGTGTCCGTTGTTGGATCACGTAAATAGAATTGACAGGATAAATACTTGAATGTGTTCGGACTAGATTTTTGTAACACCATTTATGATGATTATTACAGAGAAGGATAATATTAAAGTGGATCTCTGGTTTCCAATTGTTATTCTGGCACGACCACCGAAATTCAGAGGCCATGCACTATCTTAACTTCGTACGCAGTTTCAAGTATGTCGATCATTGATACAGAAAATTGTACGCCACTTTCAGGCTGAAGACTGTTGCATTGGTTATTTGCAGAACCATATACGTCCACTCTTGAGATAATTTGGGTATAGTTATCATGGCAATCGCCAGGGAAAATTAATCATTTTCCACAGGAATCTCATCGGTTCAGGTTGCCTTTTTATCTTTTTCCCGTCAAAATGATATGAATCCTGGATTCAGGTTATTTTACGCATAAGCGAAATCGACTGACAAGTGAAACGCTCAGTGACTTCAAGAGGGGACCTCAGCAATGTCAAAGAGACGTAACCATACGTCATGCAGTGTTCTTTCAATAGTAAGAACAACACGAGTCCGAAAATAATTCGTTATTATTTACTGTAAAGTTTTGGTCCGTCGTGGTGGGCACTGCTGTCTTCTTTGACTGTGGATGTGCTTAGGTTATTTAACGGCGCTGTATCAGTTTAAGTAGTCATGTAGTGTTGAATAAAGACGTGGATAGTGGTTTTGCTTTCTTTCGTCCTGTAAGTGTTTTAAAATTCCGACAACACTTCTAGAACGAAAGGCAGATCTCTAGCCTAGCTTCTTCACTCACCTGCGTTGGAATACAACCACGAAGTCGTTTTCAAGGTCACTCATGTCTACGAGTTTGCCTTTACGCTTGACGTCAGGGTGTTTTCTTACGAGGAGCCAGCCAACGTGTGAGAAGAAGAAGCCTCTCTTCGCGTTGTGGGGGTCGGCGTCGGTTTCCGAGAACTTGTGATGAACCCTGTGGTCTCTCGCCCATTCGTAGATGTGGTTCTGGAATCACATCGTAATCATTTCAACAAATCAAATGCCTTTGACTTGTGTCATCACAAGACGTCCAGCTTTCAGTTCGAACGCTGATGTTCAACACAAAATTTCAAGATACACTGGTCAAAACAGTCGTCTCACCAGATGTCTCTAGTGGTTACAGAACGTGATGTTTGCCGTGTCTTCCCACGCTCTGGGTTTACCGGCTGTCTTCGTTACGGGCGTCTCAGCATTCTTAAACATCTTTCCATCCCACTGAACACTGTTGGCCCAACATTTGCGTATATAACAATGTTATTGCAGAACTTGAGGATCGTTCGTTGTTTCCTGTAGGAACGTACCTGAAAGGCGATGGTCTGGAATATTCCGAGGATGACCCTCAGTTGCCACCGGGCTTTGTAGGAGCGATGAGCCCACAGCCTGTGCGCCCCGGCTGTGATCCCCAGCGCGCCCAACCCTCCGTACCCCAAAACTGCAATAAATAAATAAACTGCAACTTTTTTTAGCTTAGGAGGACTGCATGTTACCGTCTTTGTCATTGTTGGGATGAGACTGCGTCTTTGTGGAACTGAGGCCGCTGACGGCCCCATTGTCCAACCCCCAGACGATACGTGAGCGAATATGGAGCAGCGGATGACAGAGAAAAACCATCGCTACGTTTTCTGCCATAAATCCCACGTGTGTGGCCCTGGGCACAAACCCAAGAAACTTGGGCCACGACACCGTCTACTTTTCACGAATTATCGCACTGAAAATCCATAGCTTCTCGCTGTGAGGTCACACCTTATGTTGCTCAAATTCGCCTTTTCTCGCAACATCGCGCGTTCCAGCGTCGATGACGTAGGAAAGGAATCGAAATAACTGAAACCTCCCTCTTCGTAACAGTGAACCAACTCTGTCTGCCAATAAGCCATCAAATCGGACCATAAGACTGAGACATAAGGATTTTACGTGAAACACAAATTCGTGCGTGCGCGCGCGCGCACACATAACCTAAATATACCCTATATATGTGCGCGTCGACTGTACGCACTCTGTGCAAACACAGTCTATCTGCAGTGGTAAGTTAATTGTGGTAAGATGTTAATATTCACCCCATATGGCTGTGAGGGCTTTCATTTGGAAAATTCCCACGTAAATTCCGTACAGCGCCGCCAGATGCACGTAGAGGAATATGACGACGTTCCTCCACACGATCGAATGCCGGAGTTGGCCGTCGTAGTGCACTGCGATTCCATTCTCCTTCGGTCGCTGTGAGTCAGCTCCTCTCGCAAAATGGGACGCGGAATGGTGTAGCCCCTTGGTCTCCGTTGTGAGGACAGTGGTGTCCATGATCTCAGCACCCTGTCAAGAGATGCAGCATCTTACTGTACTTTATCACAGGACGATTGGCCCACACTCTGCGTTTCAAAGCGCACAGCTTTTGGCGTTGCGTGTATGGTCCCGTTCCGCCAAAACGTCGGTCAGAGCTTAACACCTTACAAGAGGACGTAAATGGGGCTTAGTTTGCACCGAGCTAAGGATCCCGAAAAGTTGTCAGTAGGATGGAGATCAAACTTGTTCTTTCAACACAGTTTCTTTCCACAGGAAAGTTTGCAGATTGAATATTTTAATGTAATTTTGTTTGACTTCCTTTCTTTTTAATGTACGTGTTTATTGGTGTTTGTCTTCCACAGACTCTTTGCTGCTGGCAAAACTAACCTAACCTAACCTAACCTAACCTAACAAACGAGTTGAACTGAAATATATTATCGTTGCTTGCTTTGTCCCGAAATTACCGTGGCGACAAATATTTCAGTACAGTGTCTTTGTCTCTGTATATTGTTTTGGGCCTAATTCTACGATAATTTTGTCTGTCTACTTCCACTGTAGCGTCTGCATTATCCACCATAACCTATAATAATATCATCTTAAACTCGTTCTTCCTTTGCCGGTTTGTTTTTGTTTAACGACGCACGAGTTTAACGCACTACTCACTGTCCACGCAGCACAGAATACGAGAATGCGGATACACAGAATGCCCTTGCCGGGAATCGAAGGTGCCGGCCTCTGATATTAGCGAATTGTTACAGGCCACTTACGAGTGCGTTTTAAACAGACCACAGGCCAAAGAATGCAGAAGAAGGGAGCTTACTGAGTCAGGACGTAAGTAGTATCGTGTCCTGTGTCTCGATTCTCTTTTGTAAGTTTTCCCTTCTTTCCTGACAGCACGTCCAGGGTCCAGGATGAGATTGAGAAAACTGACTCTCACAGCCACCAAAGTACAGTTCAGTACTCAGAGTTGCAACATCCCGATTAGGCGTTAAATCTCTATTCGGAAAGTCCGCCCAGAACAAAAAAGTTGTTTGCAAAGTCTAACAGACGCATAACGAACCCTGAATATTTTGTAACATTTACGGATATTCTTCAAAGGGGGGCGAACGTAGTGACGTAACAAATTCATTAACCAATCAGCGGCCTTACCTAGGCCTTGTGTGTTGTGATAAAAACTGAAGGTTAAACACGTTTACTTGAAGTTAAAAAATGTCAGTCTAAGAAATGTAATTTTCGTATTTCAGAAACTCTGAAATATTTGGCCGGCGTGCTAAAGTTTGGGTCGTGGTCTGTCCACGAAGCAAACGAAACGCGAAACGCCATCGAGGATAAAATCACGAACTGCCCGTGACAGTCCAAAATTATACTTTCTTCAACTTACGTATGTCACTGACTGGTAACGATGTTATAAGCTGCTAGTTTCTGGCTTGGTCTTCGTAGTTTTACGTGAAATACAGACGTATGAGATGTCGCTGTCGGTAGTCTGTGTCGTCAGTCAGCGACGTAGATCTCGTTAGTAACACCGACATGGCGATTAAACGAACTTTCGAAGTGACAGAGAATGCTAGAGGCATTAATTAGTGCATTTCCTGAAGTCTTGTGTGGTGATGGATCCTCCTCCATCTTTCTTCAACACCGTGCGCCTGCGTGGTTGAACAGCGGAGTAGAACCTAACCTAACCTGCACGCCCGTATCATCAAACTTCCTTCGATAACGGTTAACCGGTGAACCGATTAGCTTCGTGGAAATTTGCGTGATTTTCAAACTTTTAAAACCGGCAACGATACGAAGCTATTAACTCGTATCTCAATAAGCTCAGGTAATGTGGAGACAAGACAGTTGCGTACAAATAAAACAGGAGAGTCGTCTTTCCCGAAAATTCCTGCAAAATTTCGCAACATTTTTTTTTATGATTTAGTGTTGTGATTCCCCCGGCCAACTGGTGAACCACCCCTTGTCGATTGTCCGTGACTGCTTATTCAAACATTCGCAACTGCGCGTATCTACCAACAGTCTTGCTCTGTCGTCCGCTATCTGAAGACCTCGTGACTCAGCCTGGGGCAGTGCTGACGAAGGCCCATTTCCGTGTTTGAATGACCTCAGCATTGCAGGTGCCTCACGTCTGAATATTCAACGGTGATACTGCGTAATAATATAGAACTAAGAGGCCAGAGAGCATGGGAATCTGAAAGCAACTTTTAGCAATTCTGGTGTTGTCCACTACAAGGACTTCGGAATATTTGTCGTGTTGTTGACTGTTGAGGACGAAGAAATCGCATTGACAGTTCATTGGCTCACAGTCTGGTGGATTAGTGCTTAAAGGTCTTCATGTAACAGCGGAGTTACTTCTAGTACACGCCAGTCCTCAAGCGACTGAGACAAAGCACGTTTTAACAGCAGAATGTTTATATAAATTACCAGATATATCACAGTAATTACGTTTTTATACGTCGCACAGAGAGGCATGTGTTCTGAGATTGACAGGCCGCAAAATCCTAAAACTGTCTCTGGTACGTGGAGTCACCATAAATTTTCGCCCATTAACAGTTCAGAGATTAAGATATATTTATTGTCATCAGATAAAGAAGATATGTGTACAAACGTGTCACAGGTTTAACTGATTTTGCAGTAGAGACAAGCCAGTTTATGTCCCAGAAAGTGTGTTGCTGGTACGTACAAAACTGACTGGTACATAAGACGCATCACTGCACATAATGGCGATGAATGTGACATTTTGTTGAATTTGTAGAGGGAAGACACAAAATACCTTGAAATTTCGTGGTGAGAAAGAGAACATAAATGCCATATTCTATTGGCCCATGTTCCGTCCATCGTTGTGTGGTTGGAGTGGACAGCTTTATGGAGTTCATCATCATGCTTTTGCAGACATAATTCGCAAGAACATCCTTCAGTACAATGAAAAGACGACATTGCAGTTTAACTGCGTGCATGTTGATTGTTGGTTTCAAGTGACTTGATCGAAATGATCATAAGCTCAGAAGCACCTCTCACTTACTATCGTCCTTTACGAGAAAATGTTTCTTGCCTACACAGTTAATGATTTATTTTTCATCACTCAAAGAAAATCCACCATATTCAAACTTTCGTCTGATGATACTGTCGTTTGTTTGTGATTTGTCAAAGTTTCACTCCCTTGGATATCTTCGCACATTGGTTCATTAGTTTTAAAAAAATCTGTTATAAAGGTCACTTCCTTCAGATTGTTTGCTTCACAACAATCGATTCCCCGAGAAAAAGTGTTTAATATGTGTTGCTTACTACTCTCACGTATGTGGCGAAAGTATTGAGCAATTCTTGTGTGGAGTTGGGAACCCGTCACAATTTTGGATATTTGGAGTAATTAGGATTTCATTTTCAGTTTACGAATTGTCCGTTTACTAAAAGTATTCGTCTAGCGGATTACGTTGCAGGCCAAAATTTACTCTGATCTTTGCACTTCTCACGCTTCGAAGAGCCTTCTTCTGTTTCCCGCTTCCTTGTTTTGTATTTTGTCGGGAAAATTCCAAGAACGGGGCCGCGATTTTCCTGTCAGCGAAGGGACGCCGTCAACATCTGGGCTGGCCACACTTTGTCCACAGCCTTCAATTCGGAATTAATGGCTACACCCATAACAAACATTTTCATGGTCCTCGTAGAAACACGAGAAAGTAAAACTGCGTAAATAAATATAGGAAAGTTCCTTGTATTGTTTGCAAACCGAAATGTAGATTTTTCCGTCTGTGCACGAAAGTGTTCCAAACAACAGTAGGCATACATAGACGAGTTCCCAAGGCCTGTAGGTGGTATTCTTCGACGAATGGCTGAGTCGTGGAAATTTCCTAACGCTGGTAAATGTTAAAAGTACCTGGGGCTTTCCCACAACTTTTATCGTCCAAGCCCGCAACATGACATGGGGTTATGATGTAACGATAATGTACTACAGGCCCGCACGGGTCGAAATTTCGTCTTCGTTACTGCCCGAATAAAACCCGATCTATTTACAATCTGGCCCGACTTTCGTTATCATTAGTACATGTTACTTTTTAACGCACAAAACCACTTGCCATTGAATGAGTTATTTAACAACGTTTTAAAATATTTGAGGTTATTTTGGCATTTGATAAATAGCACAAAGGCGACGGGTGCCAAGTCTCGCAGGTGTTTCTGGGAACATTCCCGAGAAAATCAAGGCGATGAGACTTTCTTCCCCGGAACCCGAATGTTTGTCACGAGCTTAAGATTGGCTCAGGTACAAATAACACCATTTCGTTGCGGAGAGCGAGTTGCCGAAAAGACTCGAAATGGTTCTGTTTTATGTTTGATAGTTATAATTTGAACCAGTGCATAACTCACCGCCGCGAAAACCTCAAATCCGTAATTAACTCATTTCTCATTACGTTTAACTTCATTGCAATAAGGCCAGCAATGTGCACTGTTCAATTTTTTTAACTTTCAACAACTTTATAAAAACAAGTTTAATCTGCAGAGCAGCCAGTTTTGAAGCAAATCGATAATTTCTGGTACAAGGACGGCCTTCAGCGATGCCCAACTCGAGCATTTTCCACCTCGAACTGAAGCGGGGTTTCACCGCCTGGCGCTAATCAAATAAACGCTCTCGTACCTTCAGAAGGGCCTTCCATGTCCCACTGCAACTGAAACACTGCAGTTGAATAATCTGAGCAGCAATAATTTCGTGAGAGCGGTTACGAACTTCAAGAACACAGTTCGTCCTATTGAAATCGACCAGACGTGTGTGAGACACAGAATGGGAGCGTATTTTTACGCTTCAAAAAGGGCACCGGGGTGGGGGTGGGGACCTGCGGAGAGCAAAGCCCAAAGAACCCTTTTGGGGAAGTCATGCGGGTTGCATACTCCCAAGGGGAATCCGACACACACACACACACACACACACACACAGGGGAAGACGTGGACGAACACATGATGTGTGTTCTTCGCTGACGCCAGACACAGCGTGAGCACATTCGACAGGGTTGCGTGTATGTACGCGAACATTCTAGGGGCGTTCTTGGCGCCATATCACGTACGCCGTTCTTGCTCTGATGTGGTCCAGGTTCCTTTTAGCGTGACCTTAAATCGCTTTGCTCTGAGCCGAGGTCCCATTGAGAGACTCAGAACATCCAAATGACAAATATCGTCTTCTGTTTAATGGCGTAGTAAGGAACAAACGCCCGTCATTTCGCGTCATTCACGTAAATCATGTCAGAATCAAGTATAAAAAATACGGAAGACGTTCATAAGAAAAAATATTTTAACGAATGTTGACGAAGATAAAATTATTCGAAGAACGTGATTGCGGAAGTCTAGCTAGTGCGCGCTTTTCTTTACAGAACTGTAAATGGCGTTCAGTTAACAGTGCATGTCTCGAACAATTGAATGTTGACGTCACGAAAGGTAAAAGCGGACATCACTTCTCTTATCACGTGTTGCAGTGAAATGTCCATAAACTGATTTCGATCTGTCACTTGTTCAATATTTGAAATTTCTGAAGTCTATTTTCTTTGTCTTAAAACTAATTTTGAGTGTTAGATAACTGATAAGCTGATAGTGACCAAGATACTCCCTAGGTTTTATGAAAATCGAAGTTTCAAGTCACAAGAATGTGACCACATTCTGTTTCCTTGCATCTTTTTTAATATTATCGCCCCATATAAGCCCAGGTCTTCAACTCTAGACGAATTAATCCACTTTTGCGTTGGCTCCATTGAGATTTTAGTGCGGGCGCCTAAAAACGTCCACAGGGACGTGGAAAACCGGAAAACCTGCGCTTTTATGGGATGATAATATTAAAATGGATCTTAAATAAGTGTGCTACGGTCTGGACTGGATTGATCTGGGTGGCAGACGGTAATAGACCTTTGGTTCCATAGAAGACGGGGAATGTCTTGACTATCTGAGAGTACTATAAGCTTCTCCGGAACCCTGTTTTACGGAAGTTCGAGATATTGAGAAATCTCTTTCAGTACCAATGGACAGGTTTGCAAAAGACAGCAGAAATACGCGAGTCGAAGCGAATGGCGCACTATTCAGAGGTTTAATGACAATGATCGCGATTTTATTTCCCGTGGTCGCGGATTGTCCGTGATATCTGTTCGAAGAATGTCAGACTGTCGACGCAAAGAATTATGACCCAGCACTGGAGAGGTGCAGTCCGTGCTAGAGTAAACTCAAATTACGAATGTTCTGGCTGGAAGAGTCCTTTGCCCTACACGCAAGCGTCATCATGGTTTCGTCAAAATTCAGCAGTACGCCGCGGGCGATGTAGGAAAAGATGAGGGTAAACTTTGAACTGGCATGAGACTCTGACCTTCTGATCTTCTCATTAACAAAAGAAGCGAGCGAGTAGTAACGTCATGTAATGTAATGCGTATACTTTTCTCTTTTCCATGCTGAGAGAGCTGTTTGCTGGAACTAATTTGAAGACAACGAAGTTTTCCGAGGGTCTTAATTTTCTATTAGAAACTGATCGAGAAATGTAAGTTACATCCCATGACGTCTGTTGGAAATCTCTTAGTATGCGGGGTTCACTTTCGTAATGCGACTTGGCCCCTTGGACTCGTGAGTACGTGTACATCGGATCGAACCCTGGTTATGTCATGCATCTACTATGTACTGTTTCGCATTATATTTATTTTATTTTATTTATTATTGACTGCAAATGGGTTTTTACCCGGTGGCAGTGACCTACAATAAGACACAACAAAACAACACATCCCACTCAAAATAAAACAACTCATAAGATTACAAAACCATCTAACCTAAAGTACTTAACTTAAAAATTAATACCAACTAGACATAAGACAATAACAGTAATGAATTACATACGACATATACGCATTATATGCAGAATTGAATTTCTATTGTTCTGTACTTTTTTTTTAAAAAAAATCCGTTACCGTACATCAATATATGACGTCAGTGACAATATTGTCGATGTCACCTCACAAGTTCGCTCGTCCTCCATGTTGGCACTGCCATTATAGGAAATTAAAAAGTACGATTTTGTGGTAGACCACAATGGCATAACGTAGTTACCAAATTTCGTCCAAATACGCCCAGCGGTTCTCATGTCGAGTCGTTCGTTGGTTTAATGTGCGTCGGGAAAAGAACGCAAAATAAAAATAGAACGAAAAAGCGTAAAAATAAAATAACAGTCGAAAGTGTAAGCCGTATTTGGCCACATTACGTTCATCGGCTTTGGCGACGTAAGGCCCAGTGAAATTTCTTCGCTCCTGGACAGGAAATTCACTCCTGACGACCATTCCAAGTGCAAAATGTAATCACGAATCAGATAATCAGACTTGGGCGGGAAACGTTTTAATTTTATAAGATAGAGTAATTGCGTCATATTGTGAATATTCTAATAATTATTTATTTTAATCCGTCTTATCACAATATTTAAAATTTCTTATAATTAAGATAATAAAATATCATTGATGTTCCATATCGATTGATCGATTTACATTTTGGAACAATCACTCCTACATCTAGGGTATGTTTTATTTTAGATTTACTTTTATTTTATATTATTTTTATTTATATCTTACTGCTACTTTCTAACTATAATTTATATATTTTGCATTTTATTCTCTAAATTCTTTTATAAATTCTTTCAAATTCTTTAGTGTTTCTTTCAATCTTCTACTTACAGACCGATATGTACATCTGATAAAATTTAAGAAAAGACAACACCTCGCCCAAAATTGAAAAACAAATGGCATGAAACATCACCAAATGGAATCATATTTGAGTTTTAAGTTCGTAAATCTTTTACACCTGAAGATGGTTTTATAAAAACTGAAACATGTTGTGTAAAGGATGTTCCAAAATGTAAATCGATCAATCGATATGGAACATCAATGATATTTTATTATCTTAATTATAAGAAATTTTAAATATTGTGATAAGACGGATTAAAATAAATAATTGTTTTAATTTTAATGTCTCCTAGGTCAATGACTCTCAAATCTTTTCGCTGGTGACACCCTGAATACATAATCCGTAGTCTGCGCAACTCCGATCACATCTTCGGCAAGCGATTTATTTGTGAATGCACGATGGAATGGACGTTTGCTGCGGTGCCAATATCAGAAAGATAAATTTATTTCCCTTAAACCACATGCAAGGATAAAAAAGGTTGTTTAACATTAATATAGATTCTGCTAACAATATCATTGTAATGGTGTGATTATGGATAGGTTGAGTCCTACTAATGTTGGTAGCGTGGCTTGGAATGGAACACGGCAAGTTCACAAGGATGCTGTCGTCGGCTTAAACATACTCAGCTGATATGATATTTCTTCCAGTGAATTTATAGTCTGTTCCCTAAGACTATACACCATTTATTTCTAACACTAAGTACTACAGAAATATTAGATTTGTGTTAAACATTACATTCCTAACTCAGGCTAGTTCACTTTATTTCAACAACACCCTGGTTACGTAAATTTTGAAGATTTATCTTTCAACCCGTAATATACTAGGAGTCAACGCCTCAGCGCTTACCTGTTTTCAGAAGCCCGATCAATGTCCTCTTGCCCATGGCTTCAGTGACTTCCTTTTATCTTCAAAGTTCCGGCCGTTCTGAACTCGATCTATGTCCTACTTCCCTCGTTACCTGTTCGTTTGCATTTTCCCATACTTCTGCTGACAGCATAATGGCTACGTCTGCATTTCCGGTTAAGTTTTCATTCTCATCCCCTTAGAGAAAGGTGAGCTATCCTTGTTACTTTACTCAATGCCAGGAAATGACATCAACACAATCCTACCTTTTAGGAAATTCAAATCTCTACATTTCTAACTTACCATATGTTTACTAAAATTAATTCACTACATCATTATAATAGTATATGAATGAATATAATTCACTCTGTTCCAACATTGGGAAATATAAAATTAATAAAATGTATCAAATCCCGATATTTAAGGCACACTAAAATAAATTAGCCTAATTAAAATAACTGAATTTTCAGGAGGGGACTGAGGAAAAACAACACCTCAGTCAGGACATCAAACCTGTCGGATCTTAGTACGGTACTCTGTAGGCGTCTTAGGACATTTTACAAGTGAATTCCTATCCACTATTGACGCATTAATAAAGATCAGCCCCCCCCCCTCCCCTCAACCCCAATATCGATGTGTTACGAAGTGCAACGTGAAAAGCTGAAGTTGTAATGACATTCACACGAAACCCCTTCGCCATCAAGGTGTTTGCTTGGGCTGTAATGGGTCACTGACTTTCCTACACAGTTCCTCGATTTGGATGGAAGATGGATCAGATATCTTCGTTTTATGATCGTGACTGTACCTACTGAACTTCGCGACCGAGTTATTAAAGTCCTGCATCCGGGTTCAAACCAAGGACCGGAGATCGGTTAACCCGACTAAACATCTCAAACCACGGCACGACCGCTTCCTTCCACGTCCTTTACAATTCATCAATCATATTGTCCATTCGACGCTTTTTAGTCTGAGCTGTTTAGAGCAAATAAATAACAATTCTTGGATCTCGTAGGGTTGAACGTAGAATTTTAATTTTCTGAGTGATCTTGAACATCGGTACACATTACGCATGCAACGTTTGTGTTGGTTGAAGGTAAACGGCGCGAATTGACCTCACTCTCTTCAAAGAAAGACGAAGGATCCCTGGAAACGAGCCGGGTGACAGTAAGACGCGTCCCCAAGACGGAAATTACTGCCCTGAAACCGTCGGCTATCTTTCGACAGCGTGCGACTGGGATTCCCTTGCAGTTCCTACAATTTGGCCCGTCACTGCTTGCAGTAGAAGCGACCGGCTGTCTGTCCCTGAGGACAAAATGAATTGCTGTGCTGATGAAGTAAGTCGAGAAAGGACTGGAAACATTCACGGAAAGAGCCAGTCACAGCGGCTTTGCGGTCTGAAGCGTGAGGTTTGAATGAACACTGGGTTCGAATCCCACCCTCTGTGATCATCTGCCTCGTGTAGGCAGAAGGCCTTTGCTTAGGGTTCATCCTCCGTCCGAGTTCTGACCGTAATTTCTGAAGCAGCTTCTTTGCGAACAAGGACAATCCATAGAAGCGTTAGAAGAGTGGCCTCGTAAGTTCCAGGCAGACATAATGATGTTGGTACACCATAGTCCATGTTTGCTTTTACTTCTACCCCGCAGGTAGACGAAAAGTACAGTTGGAAAACGCTGGTTTAAATGTAGCGAATTGGCCGGGGTCTATCTGTTCTTACTCCAGCGTTCAAGTTCTAATGTCTCTGCGTTTCTTCTTGTAATGTTGGCAGCTGCTCGATTCGCAGTTTATTTTAGGGAGTGCTGTTGGTACTGCATTTGTCTCTGCGTATTTGTTGTCGCATTATTTTCTTGTTTTCCTGTCCAGTGTTTACCTTCATCTGTTGTGCGTTGTTATTTATAATAATCTAAATACGGTTCTTGATTTATTTTCGTTGTATGCCGTTTGTTTTGCTGCTGTTCTGAGCCAAGACAGAGCGACACTGCACGGACGTTTCGTTCTGTCTGCGCATTTGAAAGTCGAGATGTCAGGTTTGAACACGTACTGAAGAAGGGTGCGAGCGAATTTATGAATACGAATTTGCAATGGACGTTGTTTTTAGGTTAGGATTTCTTTAGTTACGTGCATCTGTCTCTCCTTACGTACAGATAAGTCTTAGTTCAACCTTACCCGAGTAAAGAAGGAAGTGGGGAGTGGGTGCATTCCGAGTTGGGGCACTTCTTTGCGTTCTGAAAAAATCAAGGAATTGTCAGATACTGCATGGGTTATGGTATTCACAGTGAATGTTCTGCCTTTTAAAGAATAACGTTCAAATGCAGATACAGCTTCAATTTCCAGTTAAAATTACGTGCTGTATACACAGAAGCACTGAAACATTGAATTGAAGTGCGCACAACCTGTGCGATTAGTGGTCTTCAGCTTTCCTCATGGGGCAGGTCCTCCGGCTTTGTGGATGATCGCTAAATATCTATTTTTTTTTATAATTGACCTAGGCCTGTATTATATGGCATACTTTCCTTTATATCGTAAATACATTTCGACTCCAGAACCTAATAGTCGCTCAGCTGGTCGAGGCATTCGGGATCCCCAGATGTTGATTACCGCGTTCACAGGACCGAGCGTGTCCTGAATCAGCCGAATCTGGTTCACACCCTAAAATAAAATTTCTTTAAGGTCCATTTCAATATCACTCTCTGAGTCCCTCGAAGGTTCTTTGACCAAATCTCACGTGCATTTGTCCCATGCGTGATGACGTTCGTCACAAGAGAGAGGACAAAGGTCACTGAATGTTCGACGCAAAACAGTGTCACTTACGGACAGCATATTTTAATTTTAATTATTTTCGCTGCCAAGAACAATAGCTGACGGCAAACAACCAATTCCACGATTAACGCAGAGGACGTGACTGTCAATAATCGCTGGATGTCATTATGAACAAGCTTTTTCTTGCAGTCACGAGGCTGCGGTCAGCTGTTGAACTTCTCGCCACTGCCAGTCCAGCGTTCCAGTCGAAAGGCCTTTTAAAGTAAGTTCTCCCACTAGCACTTACTTTGTATTTGACTTCGCCTGTTCGCCTGGCTCGCTGTTTCCAGCATCTTTTCTCTCAGGGGTGACATCAGATGGACGCCGCTGTCCACAAGCAGACACATTCAACAACAGTTTGTCTTCTGTAAAATGGTACGCTTTGAGTGATTTATTTTTCCCAGAATCTCTTCTAGATCTCTTACAGGGCGCTGTGATCTTTATTCTTTAGCGTAGTCGAAGAACACTTTATGGCAGCCGTTCTCAACCTGTGTGCCGCGAGGCTTTGAATAGAAGGATGATTATGTAAGCTGTGCTGGGAGGTTCCTACGATACTTGCAGGGGGGAATGTTCCTGGTCTCCAAAAAATGATGACGAAAGACACCCCAGTCGGAAGATTATCTCTGGAAATTGTCGACTTTTGACCGGGAATTGTTTGATTACTTCGGTTCAAATTGACCCACGTAACTTTCCATGTAAGTGTGGCAGGAATATTCCGATTTACCATGTGTAAAATTCAACATGAAAAATTTTAATTTTTTTTTTTTGGTAAACATCACATTATTACCGACAGTTGATTTATTCTATTGATTAGTTAATAACATAAAAGTTATATTTGGAACTTGGAAGCAGAAATTAGTGGCATTGGTAGTAACAGTTGCTGTTGGCGTTAACAGCAGTCCTAGTGAGGGTACCCCACCCCTCTCCTCCCACAAAGGAATTCGTAAGGACTCAGTTTGTTTTCAGAGCCTGAAAATATCGACGCTCGTGCACGCAAGGAAGGTTCGGCGTCGCTCATTTCTTGCACGATTCGTGTCGAGTGCAGTGAGTGCCCTCTGTTGGGAACGTTTCTCGATGCGAAGAAGAAGAAGAAGAATTACTCAAGAAATGACCCTAAAATTGAAATTTTTTTAAAAAATAAAATTTACTGCAGTGAAAATTTACTCACAAATCAAGATAGCTGTCTAATGAGTTGTAGAGTAGTCCGGTAGAAGTTTACAGACGTTTCAGAGGTACTTGCTGCCTCCATCATCAGGGCCTTCAGAAACGTCTGTAAATTCCTACCAGACTGCACGGCTCTACAACGCATTAGACGGCCATCATACTCCTCGTGCCCTAAAAATAGGCGTCTGTTTAAAAAATGTTCTCTGTTATAATTCTTCAAAATGTTGAGAACCTCTGTCTAACGGGCTCCTCTATGTCTGTCTGTCCATATACCTTCACATTTTTAAAATAACCTTGGAGCACCCTGACGTCATCGCTCGTGCCATTTTATAAAGGACGCGCTCGCAATTTTAGTGCGCCCCAAAGAGAATGCGTTTACGATCTTGATTGTGCGTGTTATCATGTCTTTAAATCTGAAAGTCTCTTTGCTGCTGTTGTTCGAGTTTCAAGGAATTCAAATCCTAGGGTAGGCGATGAATCAATGCTGCATGGAGTGTGGCCGGCATGATTCTGCTTTGAAGTCCAGCGGAATTTTATCATTTTAACACACATCATCTCTTCATTTTGACCGCAGAATCTATTATCTATCGGTTTCTGATGATTCTCTGAGAAAAAGTCGACCATTTCCCTAAACAGCATTAACCAATGTGTATTTGTAGTAACTGAATTTTTAAATAATATTGACATTAGTTTCGTTTTCAAACAGTAGATGGCGTGGAAATTTTTCCGTAGTCGCTCAGGTTCGTACGGTGAATGTGCCATCGTTGCAGTAGCTGCTGGATGAACAGGATATTATTATTGTTGTTATTGCAATTTCACGTGCCGAAGTGCGAAGCGACGGAATTTTCCTATAGTCTGTGATAATTGTAAATATTTTCAGGTCTGCCGACGTTTCGGAACTGGATAAGGCAAACTTAAATTAGCGTGAATATTAATATGTGATGGGGGGATTCGGAACCCCACAAAACACTTTAGGAGGGTTGGAGACGTCCCCACAACAAATAATAATTGACGGACAATTACGCTGTCAGTCCGAGGTAAAAGAAACATCCTTTAGCCTCTGACCGGGCCGTCGAAGCAAAGAGGCTGAAGGAGGATAATATTAAAATGGGACTTAGAGAAGTCGGGCTTGCGTGGGGATGTGTAAGCTGGAATAAAGTACTTTGAGATCGGCCTGAACGATGGGATTTTATGATCGCGATAATAAACTTTCAGGTTCCAGAGAAGAACGTGTGTAATTTTCTTGATCACTCTGGCAGCTGTTAATTTGTAAATAATTAATAGGGTTATTATAATAATGAGTAGAAGAATGTGAAATTTGGACCGGCAGCCTAATGCAAATGCTATTTTATAGGATCCATAGCTTCCAAAATTAAACGATTCAAAACTGACATCAATTTCTGCAGTTTTAAACTAGTTTTACACGAACCCCCTGCCCCCCCATTTTAATTGGCAGTGTCATGGAAGATCTCGGTGCGACGTGGTCTGGAAATTCCTGGAGAGATCGAACGACCTTTTATTGTTTCCAAATTATTATTAATATAATTATTATAAATTGTAGTGGTCGTGCTATGTATTTATTTTCTTCTCGGAAAGAACTTTAAGATTGTTTAAATGTTTCTAACGTAACACGAAAGGTAAGCACCGTCGCCATGTTTTCTGTCACATTTAGTACACACTTAATATCTGTTGTTGCCTTACACTACTTAAGAACCGTATAAGAGGTGTCGCTCGCACCTCAGAAGTTTGTGGGATCCATTTCTTGTAATAAATTAATCGACAGTGTGCGAGAATGTTTCTGTGTCGCACAATTAGACAAACGGGCTTGTGTTCAAATCTTGCAGCTGCCCAGATTAATTATCTTACCGACTAATTACAGGCATGCTAATTCTGTTCGTGTTTTGTTTATTTCCCCACGCATCGACACATGTTCCGTTACTCACAGGAAATGTGGCATGGCCTACTTTTAGCACAATAAACCCGTTGCTAAGTGAAACTCCTTAGCTTGCACCGTCAGACATTCTAAACACAATAAGTGCTTCAGGAATGCGACGCACAGGCAACGTACGAATCGGAAAAAACATATGACAGTCTTAAAAATGTAGTGCGACTACAGAAAACATATCGCATTCACCACCTTTAAGGCATACAATGACGTGATTATGTTTCGAAATTTGAATATCGTCAAAATGAGACTAGATTCTTATTTACTTATGTCACGTTCGGTTATCTGACATGAAATGTGTTTGCAATAAAGTTTAGTAAGTTTAACTGAAATGTGTTTGCAATAAAGTTTAGTAGGTATAAGAGTAGAAGTGGTATTGGTTGTAATGAAACGATCTGATATTTTGTTCTGATACGTAAACTAATAATTTAATAAACTAATATCAGTGTTCAGGACCAAGGCAATTCAGTAGAATCTGATAATCAGTCCCGACGGGACGCACAACAGGACGTAACAATGTGGCAAAGATTGTCGGAACATTTGTAAAACGTGTATTCATCCGCGCGTGAATCTGGACTTCCAAAAAGAGAGATTAAACTACAATTGAATCGTAAACAGACGAGTTTGTTGCTGGGTTCTTCAAATGTAACAAAAAAAATATTTCCAAGAATATTCCACTTACAGATTACACAAGTACACGGTCACCGGACTAGAAATTGTTTGTGCAGTGGCTGCCGACATTTTTAAATTTACACCCAGTATAAATTTAAAGTCTTTTTTTTTTCCACAGAAAAATAAAAATGTGTCAAAAGAACATAAAAAAAAAGACAGAGAAACTAAGACACATTTCATCTTAATCACATATATACAGACTTTATAAAATCTTACAGGTTTTGTAGTGAGGTCAGTGTACCAAATTCCTTACGAATCTGTAATGCATTGATCGCTAAATATCGTGTAAAAAGTTTTGCAATCCTTGTCTGTTATTGAGTTATTTGGAAATATTTATTGTAAAACGTGGCACCTGTTTTAAGAGACACGCGAGACGTACAGTTAACAGCTTTACTCACAGAGACACCGAAGACTGTTGCTGCTGGTTGCAGAGGCTGCCAGACACTGTTTACACAGCTGTGCTTCATATTCACCTACTCAGTGTCTTCATAACCTTCCAGTCAAAGAACTACACTGCCATTGGCGGAGCCATAGTGTTGCTGATAGGCTAATACAGGTCCAAAGGTGTCCAAAACAGTGCTGAGTGTCCAGCGGTGTTGTTCTGCGTGTAAACATGCAGACAAGTCTTCTTGAGCAGCTGGGTTATGTTGGACAAAACGAGCTCCCGCTCTGGATTAGGAATTAACCTTAATTAATTAATTAGACCTTTGATTTAAGGAAAGTTGCTGGTGACACTTGTGCCTGTCGCGGAAGTAGGATGCGGCCTCCAGAAATGGAGCATGGGCACGAATATATTGAATGAAGTCGCGGACAGCCGACAATGGGTGGCATTCCACCGAAAAGAAAGTTACGTAAGGCCGTAACAGGCAGGAGTTCATTGACCAGTTGAACGACTACTAGAACCACCTTGCTTCATGAAATTAGTAATTAGCAGTCTTCGCGTGGGTCTGGCCCCGAGTTCGAATCCTTCTTGGGGCTTGCTTATTTGTCAGCGTCCACTTTTTGCGAGATTCCGGATTTCACGACGATGAATGTGAATATGGCTGTCTTCTGGGATGTTGCACTTTGTAGTCTGGTAGAAATTTGCCGACGTTTCAAAGATGCTTACTGCCTCCATCATCAAGGTGGTCGCCAGCTTCTTCTGCCTTGCCTAATTGTGGCCTGTTTTTACTCAAGGCCTGCCATTCGAGTGTGGCATGGAAAGCTTCCACTGGGATCTCTGAGACTCAGATGTAATTTTCGTGCCAAGAAGAACGTGTCGCACATTCTCACTGAATTCGAGATAGTAGTCTACGTAGCCCCCCACAACTTCGTATATAACATGTCAAGAATGGCCGAAAGGTTGTGCACGAAATTTTATATTAGAGAACTTAAAAAAAATCGTCGATTGCAGTTTTGGTTAAATTTGGAAAATTACACTCTCGATACCAAACATGAAGAGAAATATTGCACAAGACAACAAAGACAGAACACTACTGTGACGTTCTCGTTGCATGCACTTCCGTCCAGACGCAAAGCTCAGACATTACGCCGCCATCGTGCTGGCCAGTGTCACCTCGCGGCTAAATTGGCTACTAAATAGACTCACATGTTCGCCAGAGAACAGTTATCAAAGCTGTCGTTTTGGTCAGTTGTATCAAGAAGACGTAAAGCCCTACTATTGCATATGAAGTACTTTTATTCCAATTGCATTGGGTGGCACTTGATTTAGCAACAATGTAATAATCTCCTACTTGATTTTGGGTTATATTCCCGTTAATGTTTAATGCCATGCAAAATCTAGTAGTAGAACTTTGTGAACAGCAAAACTCTAGACTAATCTTAATACGTGTCTGGACGATTATTGAAACAGCACGCGTTTGTCCCAGCATTTAGCTAGCCCTCGTGGCCAGTCAGCGAAACTAAAACAAGGAACCAGAAATTGCAAAAACATTGATTGGAGAGCATGTACACCAACAGTGAACGAAAATTCAAACATGGCGCTGAGAAACATCATTGCTGCTGTAATTACCAGTTATTTTCGTATTGTTATATTTAAATACTACAATAGATGCACAAAGATACACGTACGTGCAGAAACCGGTGACGAGCACGTGATGAAACAGCTCAAACCTCACAGTGTGTTCTTGTACCAGGTAAGTGAAAGACAGAAGAAACGCTTCCAGTCTTCTGAGGTCAGTTTCCTAACAAGATGTGTTCGGTGCGGAAGATTTCACAGGAAACGGACGCTTCTTGTCGAGTCTTTAAATTTAACTCTGTTTTCTTCTTTTCATCTGCTCCATGTTTGTATGTTTAGTTCGATCTTTACTTCTTGGGCGCTTAAGGTGAGGTAGACGAGGTACTTTATACGTCGTCATGTTGGTACGCGGGGCCCAGCTCGACGTAATAATTTTCCATAACCCACAAGACTTACCTGATTTACAAACGCATCGGTGACATGTTTTGTAATACAGAAAATGGACGTCAGATTAACGTGACTCTGCTGGTACCATTATGTGTTACAGCAGGTTTTGGCGATGGCTACTGCTGACGACAACAAGGTCACTGCTCGGGTCTACCAGGACATTAACTGGCCTGTCGTGCTCTATTACATCCACCTACACATAGGGGCTGCGTTTGGAATTTACTATGTCTTTACAGAAGCCAAAGTCATGACATCGGTTTTTGGTAAGATTTCGTTGTGTTCATGTCTGTAGCAAAAAATGCCCCGTTGTCACAGAAGTTGGCATTAAACAGGAGTTTTACTGTGTGAATGAGGTAAATCGAGCCGGAATGTTGTGTCTCGATGTCGGTGTGGCTAGAATCTATCTGTAAGTCGGGTGTTGTCTTTTCCCTCGGCTGTCTAATTGTGTTTCATCTTGCCAGGTTTCTTCACACGCCAATTTGTTTCAGTGGAAACGAACTTAACGTTGTCAGGGCTGTCCGGGGGCGATTTCTTTCAGTCCTGGGTCCCCACCGTGGCATTTATTTTAAATGTAGTGATCTCACATACAGGCAGCATGGCCTGGGGGCAAGGGCGACTTTGAGAACCCATCTAAAATGTAATGTGGAGGGTATCCCTCTCCAGAAACTTAGATAAAATGCAATTTTTTATTTATTTTTTGTAAATTTCTTGTTGTTTAATCCTAAAGAGTAAAGCTGTCATTAAGTAACAATGATAATGGCGTCATGTTATGATTCATGTCAATTTTTTTTTCAACATCAGAGCGTATGTCAGACCACTGTGACACTTTTACTTTTAAGACTGGATTCTGATCGTTGCTTTGAATTTGTTAGGTTGATTCATGCAAATTCTTCTCGTGATCCATATCAATATATTATAACTGTATTCATAAAGGTCCACTTAGTCTATGTGTGAACAAACTGACCACTTTGGCTTTCAGTTCAAAATAAGTTATAAGTGAAATGTTATCCTGTGTTTGTTCATATTCTGTAGCTCTGTTCATCGGGTTGCTGTCGGTCCTAGGAGCAACAGCTGGTGCGCACAGACTATGGGCACATCGCTCTTATACGGCCAGCATGTCTCTTAAGGTGCTGCTGATGATCTGCCAGACCATGCTAGGTCAGGTTAGTACGCACTGCGAACGACCGATAAAGTGTTGTCTGTCGCTGCTGAAGGATCAGATTGTGACATACTGTGAGTGTAGTTCAGTTGTCGTCCATTTGTGCCGAGTCAGTGTGACATAAAGATGGCTGCCACATTAGAGGTTTGCACCAAGGCCGAGAAACATAAATACCAAGTCTTGCAGAAATTTCTTCACACTACAAAAGAATTATTACTTGAGGATGGTCCATGCTTTTTTTGTCTGTGAATGTGCGTGAACATCGTTACCTCTCCGCATCAACTGCATTTGTTTAGCTACTTTTAAATATTTTGTTCCACTAGTCCACACTTCATTGTGGCAAACAGTTCTGTCAATATTTGACAGTCAATTGTCAATGGATCTCTGACTCTTTCACTCCTTCAAACAGAGAAAAACAAACACAAAATGCACAGTTGCAGTCATCTTCGTGTCATGCGCACTTTGTACAAACAGATTGCATGTGAACCACATTTGCGTTGTGTCACCATCTGAGCTTTAGCTACAGCGTGACCAATCCTCAGCAGCGTTGTCAATCGAACATCGCTATTACGCCTTGACTCTCCTTCATCGTTATAATAAGTACTCCTATTTACTGGAATGTCAGGATGCAGCTATTATGAACGCATGTTACGAGTATAGAGACTGCGTATGTCACGTGAGCAATCTCTTCATAATCTTATAAAGGGCGTTATTCTTTTTGCTAGATTATGAAGAGACTACTCGCGTGTTTTAAAATCGTATTAACCTTGACTGTGCAAAGAAGAACACGTCCATTCAGCTGTCAGTACATCGCGTCAGGAAACCGTTAACCCTGAAATTTAAATTGCGTCCATCATCCCTGTAATGCAGGGGTTCAGATGTCGTATTCAAATATGGTAGAGGTCGATATTTGTCAATGACATTTACAAGTCAACAGAATAAAGCAAGAAATACCTTAGAAACAAATAAGAAAATTGCATTTTATTATTCGTTATTTATTAAAGTGATGTCTGACGTGTTGCAGTGCAGCATATACGACTGGGTTCTGGACCACCGTTTCCACCACAAACACTTTGGCACAGATCTTGATCCATACAACAATAAAAATGGGCTGCTGAATGCACATGTAATTTCCCATTTGAAGAAATGGAATCCTGACGTTCAGCGCCTTGCTGCTATCGACATGTCTGACATTGAAGCGGACTCTGTTGTTATGTTCCAAAAGAGGTAATCGGAACTAAGACCCGCCCAAAACTCTGTACCCTGATTTAAATAACAGACGCTATTGAATGAAAACCATAGTTAAATAACCACAGGGTTAAGATTTCATAGTAAAGTAGTTTGGCTTTATACTAAACTCGTGATTTTTGGGCAGTAGAGAGTTAGTGTAAGAGGAGAGTGATGAGATATCTCGTTGTCTATGACAGAATTTGCACATCACTAACATCAGAGTTAATTTGCAGCTGTCTTTCATAAATCCTCTGATGTCCCATCAATGATGAGTTGCTTCTATGTTTCACGTTTTGTGAAATGGCAATGCTGGTGGCTGTAGTCATTTTGTTGTCGATTTTGCACGGTTTTTTAATACGCACATTCAGATGTTCGTGAAGAATACAATGCAAGGATTATTGGATTTATAAAAAAAAAATATCTTGTAATATTGTACACGGGCGTATCCAGCAGAATGGACAGACATCTATCAGGCAGGATGTTCGGTCTCCGAATTCTACGTGTCTATAAACATTTTTTTTTAAGGTGTGAGGCCTGCGTAGAAACGTAAGGTTGGCACTTCAAGACTCTACTTAGAAGTAAGGTCATACTGTGTGTGTGTGTGTGGGGGGGGGGGGG
>NW_019059848.1:443291-455435 GCF_000696155.1 Zootermopsis nevadensis | reverse complement strand
GGGGGGGGGGGGGGGGGGAATGGACAGCGCACAATCAGGTTCTCTTGTTTTGCCATGCAAAAGTTGGCAATAATACTGTACAGGATCGTGACACATAATAAACCAGAGACGCTGTAGAACCAGGACCATCCGCGACTATGAGAGTCTCCATGCTGAATTAAACGTTCTACAGTGGATCCGTTGTTGCTTCATCGAAACGACTTAACAGTTGCATGAGCAGAATGCTAGCACGACGTACTGAAGGTTGGTGTCCTGTGAAGGAAAGTCACCATTTTCCTCCAGTCTGTGAAGGATCAGTTCTTAAAATACCAGGCAAGTGTGGGAAAGTTTATACTGGGCAAGCACGGCATTCCATTAAAAAAACCAGAGTCAAAGATGCCATCACAAAACTTGGTTTTACCATCCACATAAGTTGGACATGGCAGATAAAAGCACTGACAGGATCAAAAGGGAAGCAACAGAGATCAAGCTGATAACATGAACAGGGATGCGACTCTCTCTTGATCCTACTTTCCTTTCTGTCCCTTCTTTTTATCTCTATTGATCTAGACTTTCTCTGTGATATAGTCGGCGCAGTAGTTTTTGGCCGATGGAATTTTCAAGGGGAAGGCTAGGAGCGAGTCTCTTTCGCGATAGTATAATGCTGACTGCACCGAGGAGCTCGTCGGACTGAACGCCCAAACAAAAGAAATACACTGACCGTGTCACTTCAATTACACAGAGTAAGCCCAGGCCCGTCCGCCAGCTCCGCTAGCTTCTCCACCGGCCAAAAACTACTACGCCGACTATACCCTATCAGGGCCTCTTTTCAATTGGTCAATTGACTCCATCTCGCTAGGACTGTGACTGGTCAACCCCTTCAAATCCCACACATAATATCCACTTCCTAACACCTCTCTTGATATCTAACGCCGTGTCCCACGTTCAGATGTCAGATACATAATAGGAATATCAAAGTTCATCCCATCATGCTATATGGAGCTATGAACAACAGGAAGAGGTTTCAGGAATCCAAAACAAAATCCTTTGGACTATCTGCGTTGGAAATAGGTACACAAAAATTACACCACTATTTATTACTCTGATTTCCAGAATTTTGAATGAAGAAAGTGAAAGTGTGTTGTAAATGCATCAGATAACACAACATCCCAAAACTGGGCAGCTATGACAAAAGTGACCCATCTAAGAATTTTAATAACATAATATAAATACCCCCAAAATATGAATCGGTTTAAAGGAGACATTGCTTTGATTATCGGTTTATGCTGAGGGCTTGAACTAACAATTTTAATTTGGATACAAATCAAAAGCTTCTGTTTCTATAATTACAAATGTTTCAACACTTGAAATTAGTTTGTTATGGTTTCTGTATTGCATCATCGAAAAAAAAAATTAAAAATATGTATGGTTGGTAATAAGTACTGTTGGAATAGAATGCGTGCGCCATCTCTGAGACAAACATATAACCTTGTTAGTATCACTGCAGAAACACTTTATGCGGAATTTAAACACTTTCGAAAATTGATATCACGACAAAATGTACAAAATAATCTCAACTACGAATGAAACATAACGTAATTAATTTATTACAAAATATTATTTTTAAATTACCAAATTAATACGTTCCCTTCTTTCATTAATATAAAAGGAAGCTCGCTTCAGTTGGCAATTTAAGGTCTCGTACTACGATTACGGTTTCCATTATGAGCTTTAGACCTGATAAAACGGAAAGATGGTCGTCTTATGGGTTGTGCCGTGTAGTCCGGTAGAAGTCTACAGACGTTTCAGAGGTGCTTGCTATCTGCGTCATGAACTTAGTGATATTGTAATAAAATTGCAGAAAGTAAACAAGCCAAGAATTTTGAAGGACTAAATTCAGGAAATTAAATTTGCCGAATAAGGAATTCATTCTATGAATGTTAAGATAATTATAACAAGTCACAGTAGCGTGGTCAAATCACTTCTGCAGTAAGTTTAGGCGTACCGAATCGAAGCGCCATCTCTTAGGCACCGTCGCAAACCTTGAGCGTAAGCATAACATCAACTTCCGAATCGCTGACTAGTGGCTGGGAGTGATGGCGCGCTCCTGTAATCCAGCTACTTGGAGGCCAGGTGTTGAGGATGATTTGAGGTCGGGAGTTCTGGTGCATTGTGGCTCACGTTGACTGGGCGTCCGCACTAAGCTCGGCATCAATATGGGCGCCCTGGGGGAGCCCGGGGTGGCCAGGTTGGCTAAAGAGGGGCGGACCGGGCCAGGGGGGAAACCCAGCAGCCAGAAGTCCCCGTGTGGAGCAGTAGTGGGATTGCGCCTGGGAGTGGGAGCTGTGTAGTAGCCCGACCAATAAAATTAGACCAACATCTTTTTTCGCTTATTTCTTTAATTGTTTTACTGCAGGATCAACTGGAAAAATAACGTCATTACAATAAATATATTTATTCTGTTCTGTCTTTCTTGTCTGTCATTTCCCCACCGCCGACAATTGTGCCACGAAGTTAACATTCCTCATTATGAATACTACAAATTATTTAGTTTATTAAAATGTCTCTTTCATTATTTAAATGTTTGTATACTAGGAACTATGAGTGACTCATTGGTGTTGCAATCTATAAACAGGGACCACAAAGAAAAGGATGTCCTGAGGTCATTAGAGTGACCAATGCTTCAAAATGTACGCATCATTTTCACTGAAGGTGGAAACATTTAGCTTCTCCACTGAAACATTCATATAGAACCAGAAGACCACACTCTGTACTAACATCAGTGTGAGGACCTCAACATTCATATGTCAGCAGTATATGATAATGTACAGGAGTCATAAAAACTTAAGACTAAATAACTAAGAGACCTGAAAATAGCTTTACAAGTTTCTTAAATTATTTATGTTTCCATGAATATGTTTACAGATAATTTCAGTTCACCCTTAAATTATTTATGACATACCTTGCAGTCTTGTTATTTGGATGAAATATATTATGAAGATACAAGGATGTGTTTTGTGTATGGGATTTCCATTAAACTTTGCAGGCAAGTTCCCAAGTGTTACATATCAAAATTTTCATAAGAGAATATTGAATATTAAGCTCATTATATTGTTATATTTTGTGACACAGAAAAATGGAATGCAAGCTATAAGAAAGTCAGACATTTTACAGTTCTGGTGATCATAGAAGATACTTCCTCTGTTTGTTTCTGTCTTTCTTTGGCCAACAGCCAACACTTAAATTGCATATAACAACAAAAATATGAGTGTTAGTGCTGATTTGAATTTACAGAAGCCTTAGGAACAAGCTGAATGATGTGTTCAGATATTCATCTACATTGCACATAACATTCTAAACTGAACAGTTATGCAGATTTGTTGAAGTATGGCCTTTCCTTTTGAACTGTAAACTATGTTATGAAAAGTTCTTCTATACGTTGAGACGTTAATAATGTTAATATCACTTATCTCATACAAATAATAAATTATTTAGGTACCACTAGGAATCTGTTAAAGTCAGAACTGTTTTTCCGACTTCAGTCTGACAATATTTTGAAGTTAAACATAAAGCTATAAATTATCTAATACAGTTTTTCTGATATTGTCGTAGGTACTACTGGGTACTGATGCCAATTATATGTATCCTGCTGCCTTGGAATGCTCCAGTAGAATACTGGAATGAAAGTATCCTGACTTCTCTGCTTGTACTGATCTTCCTGCGATGCACTGTTGCTTTGCAGTGTGCTATGCTTATCAACACTGCAGTGCATGTCTGGGGTATTGTTCCTGGAGACAAGTAAGTATTTCAAGCCACATTCACAACCCTGTGGGGCTCCTGTTAGAATCACTCCAGCCATCTGTCCATATATATATATATAACAACTTGAGAACAGCTGAGTGGATTATCATGAAATTTGTTACCGGGAGTTTTAATAAAATGTTTTGTTCAGACCAGACAACAATAACAGACCTCTTACAGGAAATTACTTGGTGGGGAATCCCCACAAGGAAAATTCTCAGATGGGGAGTTGCACTGTCATCCACAAGGGTGAAATTCTAGTGAACACACAAGAACTGGTATGCTGTGCATACATTTCCTAATCTTTAAGATTTGAGGTTTTCACAGCAGTGAGTATGAAGCTTTCTGTCAGGCCCTGATGATGGAGGTAGTATGACCTCTGAAACGTTGGTTAACATCGACCAGACTACACAGGGCAAGATGAGAAATCAGGAGATCTTGACACTGTGTTTAAATCTTTGAAACTGTGAGATTAGATGATGCAGATCCATTTAGCATAACCTTTTAGTACTCAATTGTGCAGTAAGTGATGTGGTGCCATCTTTCTGGAACCACTGTCACATATGTTCCCAAGCAAACTCCTGTGTGCCTACTCTACATACCTACGACCTTGGAAACCTCTCCATTCCTCGCATCATTGCAAACAACTCAACATAAAAATGTCAGTCAACTGTGCTAGACCCTGTATATGTGTAAGCCTCTCAGCCAACATTGTATGTACATTTTTTTGCTTCCCATGTGTTCTAAAAAACATCTTGTCTGTGCTATCCTTCTTGCATATCAGTGCAAGATGCAAACAGCACCCAGAGTTTTCTAAATTCTTCTGTTGCCTTTCCCCTAGCAGGTATATAACCATGTGGATAATATGAAACACTGTGTTGCAGGTCATATGCCAACAGCAATCTCGTATTCTTCTTGACAAAGACCTACTGGCCACAGTACCATTATATGCTTCCCTGGGACTATCAAACAGGAGAGTTTGGCAACTATGGAAAGGGCTGTACGTCCACATTCATCCGTATCTGGGCAGCAATTGGTTGGGCCACAGGACTGCGCACTATGGATACGTCATCTATAAGAAATGCCCTTGTGACAGCAATACAAACAAAGAAACCTGTGATTGATTGTCTTTGTGATGCAGAAAATTTTTCCAAACAGTACAATGAAAGAGAGAAATTCTTGAAACCATCTCAGAGTTTGTAGGAAAAATAATTGAAATATAAGTTTTAATTCAGAACACTAGCATTCCTCACATTTAATATATACTTCAGCATTTTATGTTTCTAGAATGAAATGTGCAAGTCTTGAACACTTGAGTGATGTGATAATATAAGTTAGGAAAGGATCTAGAATTAAAGTGAATAACTACCTCCCCAATTTAAAGAGTCTTAACCCATATTCCCATTATTAGCTGGAAGAACTGTATCATCAAAGTAACGCACTAAAAACTGAATGGCGGGCAAGGGTAGGGTCTTTTCTCTTAGTCTCCACTTCCAGACTGGCTGTGGGATGCACCCAGCCTCCAATCAACAGCAGGCTAAGCAGCTGGACAATAAAGCTCACCAGTCACCCCTGTCTAGAACCAAGGTTTAGAATGTTTGGTGCTTGGAATCTCTTGTATTAAATGAACTTTAAAAATCATGGATTGCATCATGTGACCACTTAATTGAAAGTTATTCAAAAAATAAATATACAACTGTGAAATTGTGTGTGAAACTTCGTTTTAATTACAAGAAATCTGCATTTCTGTTAAATTACTTGGTCCAATGTTTTACCATTCTCACAGAATGATAATGATTACTGCTGAAATAAAATCCTGAACTCCACTGAAGTGTAAAGTCTGTTCACTTATTTATTGGACAACTATAGTATTGTTCAGCAGAATTGGCGGCTGAGTCAAGTTCTGCTCTTTGTGAGTGACCAATCAGCGCAAAGAAGGTCTGTTGGTAAGCAGCTAGACCTCAGTATGTTCAGAAACTGTGTGATGGAAGCATCGGCTGCCGCACTGCATTGTTGGCAGTTCTCACGTCTTCTTTGCATTGTGTTGTAACCATTCACTGGAAAATAATGTTCCTTGATGCTACATCTGACACCACTGCATGTTTCCTCACTATCTCACCCACCCACCTCCCACCACTACTTCCTACTGTGGCAAAGTACATGTGATTGGTGCACACTTTAGCCACCAATTCAGCTGTAAACTGTTATAATTACAAATTTGTTGCTTACTAATTTGCTCTTTTATCCTTTAAAATAGAAATTACATGTAAACATGCGTTTTTAAAAACATTCTGATGTCTCTCATTAGTCCATTGAAATATATGTCTATGGAGGATAATTTTGACACATGAAAAGTATTAAGGCATTACGAGCATTTGTTTTATGGTTCTGAAAACTCTATTTGGTTTGGTTTCGTGGACATGGTTAGTACTATATAACACTCTGGTGCATATTCTTGTAGGCTTCAGCTTCTTCAGAGATGTGGGGAGAGGAAATAAAAAAGCAACTAGACTCATGAAAGTATGCAAAATTCCAAACTTGAATGTTCACAATTCTTAAATCAAACTAAAACCTGATTTAACCTGACTCAACACACTTGCAACTAACATCTCCTAATTACCTACCAATGAATCATCTTACCTAACCAAATCTACACTTACCTATCCTCACGAAACCTAAAATTTCTCAAAATTACAAGTCTTTTCAGAAAAAAAAATGATGTGACCATGAAAGAATACCAACAAAATGGAAGGAGGGTTTGATATGTCCAATTTTTAAGAAAGTTAAAATGTAATACAGATTGTACATATTATTTGTTGATTTCAGGCAAGCTTTTGATAGCATACATGTTATTTATAGCTTTAGAATCATATGGTATACCAGAAAAAATAACAAGGCTAATAAAAATGACTAAATGATAGCACATCAAAGTACTTGTGATAAATGATTGTGGTAGACCTTTCAACATATCAACAGGAGTAAGACTATCATCAGCACTATTTAATGTGTCACTAAATATGGTCTTAGAAGGAAATACTGTTTACAAATACAAACAAATCTGTGTTTATGCTGATGACATTGTCTTGGTTACAAGAAATATTCCAGCATTAAAAGAATAATTATCTGCATTGGAGACTGAGGGAAGAAAAATTTGACTAGAAATTAATGAAGAGAAAACTAAGTATCTGAAAATGTCCTCTTCACAAGCAAGAAGATAACCTCAAAACTGAACAATATTGATTTTAATTTTGAAATTGGAGACAATGAAAATAAAATGTTGAAAGACATTAATTTCAAAATAATGACAGGAAAGCAGTTTAGTATGTGCATTATATGCATATTATGCACATACTAAATTAGAATAAAACAAAACTCTAATAAGACCTATTCTAAGTTAAGGGTTGGAAACTTGAACAGTGACTTAGGAAGAAATAATGGCCCTTTGAATATTTGAAAGAAAGATTACTAGAACAATCCACAGTCCCATAAATGAAGGGGAAAGCTGGAGAATCCTCACTAATGGTACCTGCACCTTGTCGTGGTGGTGGGGCTTGAGTACCTCAGTGATCCCAAGAGCTATGTTGGCGGTAGCATATCTACTGGTAGGGCCTCCCTAGCCAGATTGGTCGAGGGGGAGAGGTCAGAATAAGACAGGTACCCTGGTCCTCCAGGTTGGGGGGGTGGTCACAAGGCTAACAACCTTGCACCGTAAAAAGGAAGATGTTTCGAAACCTCAACCTCGGACAGACAGACCTAACAGAGGACCGAATGGAAGAGGAGAATTGAGGAGGCCATGGACCGAATACGGACCAGAGAGCCATAGAAGAAGAAGCTGGAGAATACAAACTAATAAGGAGACAAGGGGACATCATAGAAGGGGCAGATATTTTAAAATTTGCCAACTCTCAGATTGAGATGGTGTGTACATATTGAAAGGATGAATAATTAAAGAGTGTCTAAAAATATAATGAGAACTAAAATGGAAGGAACAAGGAAAAGAGGTAGACCACATAACAGTTGGGTAGATGAGGTCAAAGAGAATTTGAAGATTGTGAGAATAAGAAGTTGACATACAGTGGCTAAGGACCATCAAGAATGGAAGAAAATTGAAATGGGAGCTAAGGTCCACAACGGAATGAAGTGCTTGAGAAGAAGAAAATTTGCAGTCCCTGTGCACTTCATACAAACAACATGATAACCCAACCACATTTTTGGACTTACAAACTTTCAATTGAAAACTTAGAATTTATAAAAATTCAAAGTTTGTGACAATTTGATAATTTAGAAATTAACTCTTCTACATTTACACAATTGAAGCATTTTCAAAATAAAAATTCCCTTATTTGAAATTCTAATATTCAACATTCATATTTAAACATTTATCCTACACTAAACTTCCCTTACCAGAACTAAACAAATCCTACATGCCAGTGATAAATGGGCTCTCTGATCATGATGTTCAACTTCTAGTTATAAAAAAATATAGAATCGATCTCTAATTATCATAATTACAGGAAACGATTCAGACTTATAAATAATGACACAATCAAAGAATTTATAATGTATCTAAATAATGAAAACTGGGAGTCAGTATTAGACAGACATGATGTAGATTCAAAATTTAACACATTCCTAAATATCTTCTTTAGAAATTTTGAAGTGAGTTTTCCCATCAAAACAGAGAAAAAGATGTTTGATAATAAAGAATGGATTACTAAAGGTATCAAAACATCTTGTAAACATAAACAAGACCTTTACCTAAATTGCAGAGCTAGTAACAACCAAATAATGAAAAGTCACTACAGTAAATATTGCAAGATATTGACTCAAGTCATTAAAGAGGCCAAGTGTATGCATTACAATAAACAGATATTAGAATTAGATAACAAAGTAAAAGCAGTCTTGAAAATTGTTAAAAAAGGAGACAGGTAAATATTCTACAGAAGAAGTGACTCCATCAATAAAGATAGAGGATAATATAATAAAGAATCCTAAACTCATAGCAAATTCTTACTTCTTAACAATTACAGAATTAACAATGAGACTACAACCATAACAACAGAAGACGCAACAAAGTATCTTGCTGAAGCAAAGCCTTTCCAAATTTAAGTCTTATGCCCACAACAACAAATTAAATTAAAAGTATAATACAAATTGACAACAAATTAAACTGGAAAACACATATTCAATACATTATCCCTAAACTAAGCTTGGCATGTTTTGCTATGAGGACAGTTGCAGCACTCATGAAAACAGAAACTTTAAAATTAGTTTATTTTGCTTACTTTCATTCCATCATGTCATATGGAATAATTTTCTGCGGAAATTCAATGGACAGCAAAAAAGTATTTTACATTCAAAAGAGGATCATTAGAATAACGGCAGGCACTGAAAGAGAGCCTCTTGTAGGGAATTATTTAAGAAGTTTAATATTCTTCCACTAGCCAGGTAATTCTTGCTTTCGCTATTATCATTTGTAGTGGATAACATATCAATTTTTCAAACAAATACAGATATCCACAATATAAGAACAAGATACAGATACAACCTTCATGTGACAAATTCTAACCTCAGCAAGTATCAAAAAGTAGTTTATTATACGTGAATGAAGTTATTCAATAATCTTCTACCTACTATCAAAAGTTTAAATGACAATATGCCGACCTGTTAATAGTAGTTATTCTCTACGTTGGAAACATGTCATATCGTGTGTTATCGAAGTGCCCTATTTATGTTAACAAATTGGTGTTCAGTGCGTACGAAGGCGATTTTTGAGTTATAAACTAAAAAGCAAAGGCATACATCTGTTCGAACTGGCTTCATGGAATATTATTGGACGGCCCGTGAAATGACAGAGACCAAAATACAGAATTTTTGACAGATTATACAGGCACTTTAAATGTTTAGGACGCTGTGACTTTAAAAGAAAGAGCTTTGTCGGTAACCGTGGGTTGTGTGGTGGGCAAAGAAGTCTGGGAAGGTGAGTAGAGTATCGAAATTTACGATAAATTCATTGCAGTTACTTGAACAAACACATTTATACTTTTGAAATAATGAGAGCCCTTATGTGTTGGTACTATGCGAACAGTTCGTTTAATGAAAGAAATTATGTACCGTTAATTTCCCGAGGGTCATTATGCCTACATGGATTCCTTAGAAAGCCAACTATAATGGCGGGTTGAAGCTTCCGAAAACTAGGTAACGATGGAAAGCCTAACCTGTGAAAATATTTGTGTTTAGGGTTACGTTTACACAGTTTATTCTTATAGATATGAACAGTTAGTGGTCCGTACTTAATTTAATGTAATAACTTATTTTCAGGTGTAAGTCAAGTTATAATAGAATTAAATATGGAACAACAATTCTGTCTCCGGTGGAACAATCATCAAAAGAATCTGACAGACGTATTAAGTGGCTTACTACAAAGAGAAGTTCTAGTAGATGTAACTCTTGCTTGTGACGGTGAAACACTGAAGGCCCATCAAACAATTTTGTCAGCTTGTAGCCCGTATTTTGAGAGTATTTTCCTACAAAACACCCACCCTCACCCAATAATTTTCTTGAAAGGTGTGAAATACTCCGAAATGAAGGCTCTGTTGCAATTTATGTATGAAGGTGAAGTTAATGTAAGCCAGGACTTGCTTTCAATGTTCTTGAAGACAGCTGAGGCACTTCAGATACGCGGACTTGCTGACAGTGGAGTTTGTAATAAAATGTCTGATAATGTGCCATCACCAGCATTGAACTCACCAGCCAGAAATTCTGAGCATCATAGTAGACCTAATAGTCCACTTCCAGATAAGAGAAAACGGAGGGCTTCTGGAAATTGTGACGTGTCTGGAGCTACAAGTGATCGATTTCATTCAGATTCTCAGGTATGAAATTGTGAAGTTTTTAATATTTTGTTACCAGTATCTGAAGCTAACCTGAATATGCAGTGTAATTCACTTGTTTATGTGGAGCATTTTCTGCCAGAAAGAAAATAGACATATTACTCATTTAATTAATTTTATTAAAGAGTATAATACCAAATTTATCATTTCAGGTGTGCTTATTGTGTATAAATTGACAGAGCTTCCAACAATACATTTTTTCCTTATTGAAAACTTTTATGAGCATATAAAAATATGAAGTGAATATTTTCTTATTTTTTGATATTGTGAATGTTTAAATCTAGCCATACAGTTACAAATTTGCATAAAGACATTTCATTTTGTGATAATTCCACAGATATATGCTACATGCTATTTTGTATATTGTTTAGTGTATGAAGCTGCTATGTTTGCCTGCGTATTAATATGTAGGATTTTGATAAATTTGTTTTATATTGGATGAAAAGAACATTTCTTCACATTTATTATACACCCAAGTTTTAATAGTTTTTGATTCATTCAATGTGTAATTAATTAATTATTGATTGCTTGTGTGTTATGAGTTTTTCATTCAGTCTTTGTCATCTTGTTCTAAACTGTTCGCATTCTGTTTTCTACTTTTGTTCACAATGTTTAGGTGAATGATTAATTTTCTGCCATGACTGGCATAGTGGAATGTAGATAGTAAAGTCAAATCCATCTTGTCATGCTTAATGCATTAACTATACTCTGCATCATCCTCTGTATTTCATGCTGCAGTCATTTTCTGACTTCCAGTCAGTGACACTTTACCATCAAATTAGCATTTCTGGTTAATTCTGATAAGAGTATGGACTCGATCCATAAGTGCAGTAAATGCAGTTTACCTGAATTATAACAGGTGATAACCAAGTTTTGCCGGTGAGTGGTTTGCTTTCCCGATTCTTACTTGGGATGTCCCATGTTCTAAGCTCAGCCTGGAGACTGGCTTTCCTGGCTGAAGTTTATCAAGGCTTTTCTCAGTTCCTCCATTCGGGTGCAGGTGCTGTTTCATTACCTTAAATTAGGTTACAACCACTTCTTTTTATATAATTTATAATTGTTCATTGTCATCATTTAAAGTAATGCTGTATGGTCTGAGCTGTTGATGATGGTAAATCATGGCTAAGTCAAATATGAATGGTGCTGAAAATTCTATTTCTGTACTTGGACGCTATCTGTGTCATTTAAACATTTGAGGTTGATGATTGAAACAAAGAAGTTTTTTGTAATTTATAAAATTGTGTTTCATATGTACAATGTATAAGCAGTCTATACCTTTAACACTGATTTTGAAATGTTAGATCACTGTGAAGTTTGTTTCAGTGATGTCTGTTGTGGTGAATATCCCAGTCTAATTATTGTTTCACTAATTTTTTTGTAAGCACAACATTTTTTAACATATTTCTTGTCCAGAAGCCGCTCAGTATGTGTGACTTTGTTAATAAGTTTGTGGATATGCATTGTGCTTGGA
>NW_019059848.1:426611-440737 GCF_000696155.1 Zootermopsis nevadensis | reverse complement strand
CAAGTGTTGTTTTGAAGAGGAGTGTATATGTTACAACTCATCCTGGCCTCCAAGTGTGTATCTCAAAAACTCAAAAAGATACGAGGCTGTGAATTTGAAAAAGTTTGAAAATTTCCCGATTTTCTTAAAATGTAGCGATATATGAGGGCAAAGTACAACCAGAATTACAAAAATCGGGCACGAATGCGTAATAATTTCAAAGCCATATGTATCCTACTTCTCATACCACTACCCTGTATTCAATAAATGTAAGTTGCAAATGAATTTTGTTTAATTTCAATATACTATACACGATTGACGTTTTCACGAAAATAACTGCGGCAGTGTCCGACACTGCCTATAATTTTTTTCCTCTGTAATTAATTAATATGTTAATCATCTTATTACTGACAGCATCATTAAGTAAACCTTATATAAAATTAAAGTTTGGGCTTTGGCTATGGATGATGAAACTCTTTTTGCTGAGTGGTTTGGTGCTGTAAATGGTGCATCCATAAATCAGTGCTGGTTACAGTTTATTTAAGAACATTTTTCCTGCTTCATGGTGGGACAGCAAAGCCTTGCATGTTTTGATATGCAGAGCTGCTTCATTTCACAGGGCACCCAAATTGCCCATTATGGACTACGCTGTGGACTAAATCAGTTCAAATTTGCAGTTTTCCCAAATTAGGTATTCTGTTTCCTGCAGTACTTTAGGAAGTGAGTGTCGTAGGCTTGGCTTGTTCAGGCTGTGGTGCATCGTCCAATGGTGTATTGTTTTTTAATTTGCATCCACTTGCAGTTGTAGTGTTCAGATAAGTATGCTGTTGTGTATGACTAACAAATGTTAATGATTTATTACCTTTAGCTTCTAGAATTCATTTTGAGACGCTGCTGTCTGTGTTCATGCTTGAACCAGCCATTTCTGTTTTACACAAGAAGCAGTAGGTACACTTAAAACAAGAAAAGAAACAACCAAATGCTTTTATTTAAATTATTCTAATAGTTTCTACTAATATATGAAGACAACTGAATAGTGGTGAACTAAGCTAACATTTATGGATTGTCATCATCAGGATACAGGCTAGCAGTGACATTGGTTAGCTTTATGGCTAGTTGCACCCTAATACTGATGTCAGATGTTTGTGGAGTGTTGATGGTTCTGCAAAAGAAAATAATGGTTGTGTTACTAGGTTCTGAAACTGATCCATTAACACAGTTCTTGCATGTTACTGTAATGTATCTCCTTCAAAGTGGTCTCCTCGAGAGAATATCCAAATGCCAACATGCCCTGTTATTTTAGAAAGTATGCCCTTGACTCTTGTTTTAGAATGGATCTCGGCTTCCTCGTGTTTTTTCTGGTGTCCTTGTTATAATCATTCCCTCGTTTTACATTCAGAGTACGTACAAGGAAGAATTTATAAGGGGCCAAATCAGGAGAGCAGAGGGGATGTGGTACTACAGAACATTGTGTTTAGCCATATTTTATTTTTTCCAAACCAAAGTATGCAAATGTGTTAGAACTTCTTGATAGACTAATGTGCAGATGACCTTCAGAAAGGTACTCATGACACATAAGCCACCATTATGTTGAAATGTGATTATATTTGCCTCTCTTTTTGTGTGTGCAGTGAACTGGGTCTTCTATTGGGAAGATTGTTGCTATATTTTTGGATCATCAGTGAATCCAAAATTGATCAGTTGTGATGTTGGAAAGGAAGTTTATATCTTCTGCAGCATAAGAACATATTTGAGACACACAGTCATATATCGGACTAAGTATGGAAGAAATGTTGCCAACACTATATGCATATGCATCAATGAGGTTGGGACAAGCCACATGATGTACTGACATTGTTGGCAAGCTCCTGAATTGATAAATGATAGTTCATTCCAACCAGATCTTCTATACAAGTGATTATTACATCATCCTTGGATGTTAATGAACAGTCACTTTATTGTCCTGAACTGATATTTGGCAATTTTTAAACTTTGAGAACTGTCAGAATCTTGTAATACTTAACATTTCATAACCAATTGCTGTTTTAAACAGGGTGTTTCTGAAGCCATCCTCCCAAGTTTGTATTAAACCTAACATATACAAGTTCTTTAGTATCAGCATTTGAAGTGTGACATGACACTTTTGCGTGCCTCTGTATTAATGCATATAGTAGACAGCTGAGTGGTATTACAGTGGCATTGCAGATGTAGAATTGCCAATTCTCAGCTGTTTCTAGTGCCTGAGTAATTACATCATGTCAGAACTTTTTATAGGCTGTCATGGCTTGTAATTTGGTCAGTAATCTTGTGTGTAGACATTCTTCTTGTGTGGCTTTAGTGTTTTGTGGTGAAGTTGGTGATTTGGAAAACTCGTATGTTACATTTTTTCAGCTGTTCAGTAACACACTCTTTGTAATTGTGCAATTTCAGGGATTTTATAAGTACAAATTAGCTTTCCCCGTTTGTAGGTAAAAGGTTCAGGTGTTCTGCTACCGAAAATTCCTAGTCGTAGGAGGTCAGAACAGAAAGTTACTTTCATGAAGGATCAACATTCACATGCCACCTCATTTAGGAAATTAATTTCCAGCCCATTCTAATGTTCTGTTGGACTTTCTTGATATTGTTTAATTGTGATAAAACATTCCCTAGTAAACTGGAAATGCATTAGATGCATACTGACCATTTATGGGCTGAAAAGCTCTTGCTGGTATTCAGGGTGATTGGTGACATCATGCCATGTGACCAGGAGAGAGATAAAACCTAGTCTATAATTTTATGCAACTATCCATTCTGAAAAATAACTTCCCTCACAGTAGTTTTATTCCACAATTGGTTCTGCCAGTCCAGATGTGTTGGTAAGAGTGAAATGTTAGTCATTGTTACTACTGCTGCTGATGATTGAGGATTCATTACTGATGCTGTTGCTGAAAATGTTAATTCCGATCAGCTGCATGTTTTTACAATGAACAATAAAGCATCCCATCCTTCTACAAACACTTCCAAGAAGTAGTGGTCGCGCAAATAGTGGTGGCATCTTAATGCGCGATGTGTAAGCCGAGAGAGGGGAGTTCAGTAGTAGTGGGGGTTGCACAGCCTCAGCTGCAGTTGCTTGAGTGGAGGTGAAGCACTTACTCTTCAGTTTTCTAAAAATATTGAGTTTGGTTTTTCCCACCTCTGGTCCACATCGCTGCTTGAATATGAATCTTACCAAAGAAAAAGGCAGTATTCCCTCCAAACTGGTGTCTTCATTCATTTCTCTCACGTCTGAATCCGACGACTCGAGGCTGACAACCAGTTCCTCAACAATGTTATCAACCAAGTGTTCATTTTGCATGTATTTGTCTTCCACTTCTTGTGCATGTTTACATATGGGCAACCACTCTTCTTTAGTGATGAAGGAGAATTTTTCTTCTGCCAGTTTTTGAACATCTTGCAATTGGAATGTGACGTTCTCCGTCGCCACCCAGGTTTTATCCACTGCCCACATTTATTGGAATTTAGTTTTGGGTGGTAGGGTGGCAAACGAAGTACAACATGCCCATGTCTTGCCAAAAGGCTGTCTATGCAAATAAATGGATAAATGAATAGAATATATGTATCTAACAACATTGAAACTTTTATACTGACAATGAACAGCAAAACACCAAGTAGGGCAATGTTTTTAGATCCAAAATTCAAGTAGACTGTTATACAGTGCTTTTCTCCTGACTGAATAATGGGCCTTTCTAAGCTCTAAAAATAGCTAATGTACTGATTAATATGTTTTGGTCTTTTCTGTTCATATATGTCAATTACAGCAGATTTTATTAGTGGTTGACATACTATATTGGAATCCATGTTGGTGGTCACCAATACATTTATTCATGGTGTTAACTGTAAAAAGGGCATTAGATACAGTTATGAAATTAATGTGTGGAAGGTAGTGCAGTAATTTTTGTCTCCAGTTGTATAAATAGACAATTTAATTTTTCTGTTGCTGAGATTCTTTTTCCTTATTTCAAATAGTGACTTGTAAGTTTATGTATCTCCAAATGCAGTCTCCTACTGCTTGCTTGGAGTTGTTCAACTAGAGGTAAATTAATACCTGTAGGTTTGTAACACTTAGGTTCTCAGTTGTAATCATTGTTATTATGATTGGCACAGGTGGAAAATATTTGATACAAGTTAACAATATTATATTTCTGCTAAGAAGCAAATCACATTTTCTGTGTAAATACATGGAAAAAACCTAAAATGAATTTACTTCTTGTGAGATTGGCTGAATTACGATACATTTCAGTGCCCATACACATGCATATGGAAACATTCCATTTTATTAGGATTTGCCTTGGGGTTCGGTTAACTGGGAATTTCAGCAAGATACGTTTATATTCCCCAAAACCAGAAGTGATAAAATTCTCTGAACTGTTGGTAACCACCTACAAGACTACACTGTCATAATCCAGAATCCAACACTTTGAATTTTCACTGCTGTGGAAACCTCACATATCTTCTTTTAATTTGTTGGTTTCAGAAAGCTTGATTTGGATTGGTTGTGAATATGTATATATTATTAATATTTAGTTTTGTATGACCTGGAGCTTTCATGGTGACTTGATTTAATGAAGTTCTTTTGGGCTACCAGCAATGTCAAGTTATAAAAAGGCAAGAAAACCAATGTTTCAAGAACCATCTCTGTCCTTGTCCTCAGGGTACTGATGTGGCTGTAGATCCAGTCTGTCATGTACCTGTCTTAGCCCCATGTTCATGGCTAACCATTGTGGACTGGTAGTGGAGTCAAATGCTCTCTTTTGGCCCAGGTGTTTGCTTGGACAGCATTTTCATCACAGGATTCCAGGCCTGGCTCAACATGAAACCACTGTCTCTGTTGAAGTTATTGGTGTTGAGTCAAATGTCGGTTGCTTCCTTCGGAAGGCAGTCCATGTAACCTGCTGACTTGTGAAACATGGAGGTACTGCTAAAGTCAATGCGTTGCCCTTTGCCGATGCTGTGCTCCGCTACCGCAGACTTATCAGGTTGTTCGAGACGTGTATCTTATAGGTTCCTTTCGCCTGGTTTCAGTGGACCTCACCATCTGGGCTACATATATTTTGCCACATTCGCATGGAATTTGGTTCACATCAGGGACATTCAGACCAAACTCATCCTTGACAGGCCTGAGCATTATATATTTTATTGTTCTTATTTAACCATGATGCATAATAACTAATCTTATTGCATGTGGTGAGCAAATGCATCTGAGTGTTGCTCAGAAGAGTTTTGGTTGGAACATATGTGGTTTACATTTTACTTTTTAGTGTATGTTGTAAACTACAGTGTAGCCTGCTGTCATCAGCTAAGTCTTTTAGTGCATGTTTGAAACTGCAGTCTTGCTTGCTCACATCAGCCCAGTATTTTATCTTGCTGTTTTTCATATAAAGTCATTATTCAAGTTTGTGCATTTTCACATTTTTAGATGAGCCTTTTTAGATGTGTCTCATGCTGTAACGTGATCGAAGAACACTTTATGGGTTTGCCTGTGTCTGTTTGACTGTCACATTTTTGCAACGGTGGGATCTCCGATCACATTAGTGCAAGAATGATTTGTTGTCATTGTTAGAATACTTTGTGCAATATTGGCCTTAGATTCCAGTATGCAAGATGCATTAATGCTGGATTATGTAGGGTATATGTTGTTATTTTGTAGTGTATGTGCTCGTGTGTGATGTTTCTTGATGGTGTATTCCAGGAACATGAAGAAGCATTAAGGTGGAAGTTTGCTACAGTTTGTGTGATTGATCTGATGCTAATAGGTGACACTACTGTGGGGGAATGGAGGCCTTAGTGTGCTGAACATGAGTATTGTCACACAACTTATGAAAGGAGGGTGCAGTTCAAGTTATGCTAGACTAAATTTGAATCCACAGTTTGTGAGCACCATGAATATTGTTTTTGGACAGTTTCCACCATGTAAGAACAGCATACATCAGTAGGACATATAGTTGAAACAAACAGGAAGATAAATTTAGAAGAAGAGACGAGGAATTAAAATCAGTAATGATTATCCATGATTGCTGTAATCACAGTTCGGTGTATGTGCGTGTAAATGTGATATCAATTTAGGTTTAAGAAAGATAACAGCTTGCTAGGTGCTACATAAACACCATTGTTTCTTGGGTTACATTTTGCAACTGCTGCACAAATTTGAGTCAGGAGATCATAGCATGAGACACTAAAGGTCTGATCATTACACAGTTTTTGTAAAGAATAATTTTCAGTTGAAGTTGTCACCCTCCATACCTTGAGGAATGTCTAAGTTAATGTCTTGAACCTATGAAGTAAAGAATTATATCTGCAGTTGATTTTGCTTCTACTCTAAGTGTTCTCGTGGCTATAAAAAGGCATTGTAATAATGGCTAGACAGAGTGATGAATGAGGCTCACACATTAAACTGTAATAGCCACGCAGGTAAATTATCACAGTTTTGTCTTTAATTTTATGTTTATTTTATGTTCCTGGAATGTGCTGTATGAAGTAGCAAAGCTTTAAAACCACACTATTTTTTATACATTCATTCTCAGTAAACAATTTAAGCTATGTTGAGTGAATAGAAGACATAAAAATTATATATTGTCAAAGAGCATAAAGAGAAAATGTGCCATTGCATAGCAATCTTTGGCTTCATTACTCTAGTTATATAAGCAAACAAGTACTACATCAGTTGGCTGAATCACTTGGAAAGAAGATACAAATGAAAATGCCATTGAGGAGAAAGTATAATTAAATGAGATTTGAGGTTTTCACTGCAGCAATGATAACGATGTTCTTCTTGATTTTAATGGCATGTGGACTTGTTTGTAGATACCAGTGTTTTGGAGAAATGTACTGTCACCATCTTCAGGTCTAAAGTGATGATGCTGGCAATCAGAGAAATTATGGTGACAGGAAGGGAAGTCCGAAGGAATGGGTCAATCAGAGATGGCAGTCAGGACAGAATGATGTAGAGTTTGAGCTGTGCCAATAGTGAGACACTTCATGTAGGGTTCAGAGGAGTGGGGGGCAGATTTAGGGTGGGAGAGAAGAAAGCCCTTTCCAGGGCCATAGGATAAGGTTGACTTCTTCTCTTCTACCCTCACCCCTCTTTGACCAAGCTCAGTTTCTACCTCGTTTTATCTTAATTGGCCCATTTCTTCAGACTCCCCTTCCTGCCTCTCTGATTCCCAGCATTGTCACTTCAGCCCTGAAGATGGAGACAGTATGTTGGCATCAATTAATCAGTCAACATGGTATTAAAACCCAGAACAACAGCATCATTGTATAATTATATATGATTTTGTCTTACTTTGTATTACTCCACGCTTTGCTCTTGTGCATTGATGTGTATCGTATGTGTGAAATCTCTTTGTTTTTTTTTATTACTTTTCCATGAAACTTGAAGACAGTTCCTTCAGATGGTGTTAAAGACATTAGACCGGTGGGAAAACAAGCATGTTTGGCAAGCTACTTGGAAACAGAGGAAACAAGCTTAACACCTGAAGTATATGAAGTTTGGTCAGCTGCGTCTGTGTCTCGTTCTTCTGTGATTGATGATGATAAACTACGTAAATATCGCCACTTTCAGCTTTCTTGGTTGCAGAGGGATGAGCTAAAGGACTGGCTTATTTATGATTCTTCAACTGACATTGTGAAGTGCAGTGTGTGTAGTACTTGGAAAAGCAATTATGGTTCAAAATTTGTAACTGGATTCTCTAAGCCATTTAAACTGGAAACTTTAAAGATACATGCGAAATCTCATAAGCATATGAATTCTTTAAGAAATCTAAGTCTTTTGAAGTCTGAGATGACACCATAAGGGTGTAAGGACCTCCCTATCCTAAATGTAGAACTTGTTTGGTACTCTTTGTCTGAAACTATTGTAGGTGGAAGTCTTAAATTTTAGTATACACTGAACAGACCCTGTAAACATAATAAACTTAAGCTTTGTTTTGAGATGGAATTTTTTAATTCTTACTTTTAGTGCAATTTTACATGATATTAGTTTTTTTGTTCAAACTTCACCAAACCCTCATCTTTACTGATTCTTGTGGTTTGTATGGTGTATAACATACCCAGTGTAATGTAAAATTCTAGTTATTATACAGTGAGTGATATTTGAGAATATATATTTGAAATTATGGAAATTGTTTGTAAAGTTTCTATTACTTTAAAGGCAAGGTAATTTATCATCTATGTTAATGCATCTCTGCGCCATGTTCATTGTTATCTGAGTTTTCTTCCTTTCCCTCTTTATCTAGCAGGGTGCTCTTGGTTGATATATTTCATAGGCCAGTTTTGCCATTGTCTCTGATTCTGCACTTGGCATCTTTGGATTGTTCCCAAAAGATATTTCAAGTTCTTTTAGGACCTTTATTTTAGACAAGTTTCCTTCATTGACAGAACTAACCTGAGTCTGTAATGCCATTACGTTGAGTCCACAAAAGCTATTTTTGGGAGTTGTGACCCTGCGGCAGTCTGATTTTTGGGTCCTTTCATGGAGACAATTTATAAGTAAATGAGGACGAGCTATGTATCTTTGTAAATAGGCTGTATCTCTGTCAGTACAACTTGTGGCAATGAATTCTTATCTTATGTCAGTAACATCTCCATGGTTGAACTTACAGCACAGTTTGTGGCATAAACCATGTTGAAACAGCTAGCTGTATGTTGAAAGTTTGCAGAACTGAATGGCGTCGATAGCTCTGGATGCATTCTTGTCATTGTGCAGGTTGTTTGCACTGACAATATTATTACTGCAGATCATTAATTACTTCTTCTTGGTCAGTTTCATCTTCCTGAACTGAATCCTCATTTGCTTTTCAGTGTATCCATGCATCCAGACTTGATTTATACATATTCATGTGGTTTTGTTTCTACCATTTTCTTGAAAGCATTGGAATATTTTGTCACTATTGTACTTTGTGTATGACATACCTCTGAATGCACAAAAATTGTAGAGCTCCAGCTAACTCTATCTCCACGAGAACCTTCAAAACTAAAATAGACTGGCAGACATGTTCTGTACGAGCTTTGGTCTAACAGATATGTGAAACAGGCAATATCTAGAACTCAACCAGTATCCATGCTGGTAGCAACCATAACACCATGGAGGGAAGAATGTTTCTGGTTCTGCCATGTACCCTAATTTTCTTAACTGCTTCAGCAGCTGCGTTTTTCAAAGATGTCTGGGCAACTATTTCTAGAGTATTCAGCTTGCACTTCTATAATCTGTAAAAATCTGCTTTCTACAGGAAAGCTAATGGTCTAATTATAATACATACAAATTACTGTGAAATGGCCCATTACTTTAGAAGGACATAATGTAATAGAGAAAGTACTTCATGCACTTTGTTAAATGTTATTATAAATTAGTTTTTTAAACTGCTAGATCACATTTCTGGGTCATTTTTATAGGTTGAGGAGAGGGTCTCAAACTTCTCATTCACATCAAAGGAGCGTCAGACTAAATGATTTTGAGAGTAGCCAGAAAAGCATTGGTGATGGTGATGATGGTAGTGACAGTTCTAACACAGTACCTCTCCTCAAGCTTCTCCTTTTCCAGTGGATTGTTACCTGTGCACAAATATCTTAATTGTAATAATTCTCAAATTTAAGTTTCAGGGAGTTTGAAAGCCACATTTAGAATCACAGTTAACACGTAACATTTCAAATTTATAGCTAGCCTGTCAAGAGCACATACAGAACCTTTGTCTTTATTTTGTCTGAGGCATTTGTTTCATGGTTATTGTGGAACTACATTTCCCACCAGATTTCTTTTGCTTAGGTATATTTCTTCCATTCAACTCAATAAATAAAATGTGCCCAGTAGACAATCTCAGATTTAACCATGTTGTAACAATGAGTACATGTGATATTCACTTGTTCAGCAAAGTAGCCAGTACATGGAAACCTTTTCAGCAAGCGCAATACATTTAGAAGTAATATACATAGAGCTACCTAGATATGCCTGCTATTTAAATGCCGTAATTGTTAAAGTAACTGATTTAATTCAAAGTTTTAGGGACAAGTTTTACTTTTATATGTAAGTAAATATCCAGTTGCTGAGATAGAAGTACAGAATAATGTGATGCAAGTATTGAAAAATCACCTTCATTCAGTATTAGGATTAGGAAAAAATTTTGCTGGTCTGGACAGAACAATAATAAATAATGTTCTGTTCTGTAGCGTGAAAGAATGCTTGTGATATAAATACTGTGGACAAGTATATAAATCAAATAATATATTTGTAGAAGGTGTAACAGCACTGAAAGAATAAACTTTATTCTTAAATGTTATTGCTTTGTAATTTCTGGATTTGTTTATGATAGATGATGGTATAACCAAATTGTGTAGGAACAACTACACATAACCCCACACACATATATAAAAATGTAATAAAACACTTATAAAAAATAATGAAGATGGATGCAGCACCCATTGTATGAATGGTATGGTCTTAATTCCCCTGTGAATGCAATTCTGATTTGTTACTGTTGTTCCCAGATGTTTGAAAGGATTTATTAGCTATATTTATTTAATGATTTTTCCTGTTGTCTTGTGATAAGACATGAACATGTCCAAATTGACAGTCATCAGCATAGACCAGGAACTGATGTGTTTCACTCAGTTCTAATCCCTCACTGTTTTCTGGGGCTTTCGTGATGGCATGTCCCAAAGCAAAGTTGAAAAGCAATGGTGATAAAGCGTCTCCATGTTTCAGACCATTCTGTAGAAAAGGCATCAGTAAAGTGTTTACCTATACAGGCTTTATTTTGTTGGTTTTATTTAATCACTTAATTAACCTAAGTAGTTTTATTGACACACCAAATTCAGTTAGAATGTTGTGTAATGTTTTTCTCCTAATCAAATTGTAGGCTTTCTTGAAGTATGTGTGTAGATAATGTACATTTCCTTTGTAGTCCTACTTTTTTCTTCAGTATCTGACAAATGAAGTGTGTCTGATCAGTACTTGATGATTCATATAGAAATTAACATCATTGATCCCCAATAATCTTGTAAGGCTTCGCAGGTTTACGTTGCTGGTATGAATAAAAAGTCGTGAATGTAATGTAATGCCGCCTCCCCATAGAAATAAAGAAAATATGGTAGTAACAAAAGTATTATTCTTGTGTTGTTTTAGTACATGCTTCTTTGTACTGCGTATTTTGTAGGCATGTTTATAACCCATTGCTTCACAAAATTTTGTATGCCCAGTTACCATGAAACATCATCAAAGATACTGTAAATAAACTAGCAGAGTTGCACCCTAAATTGTTGAATTCTGAAATGTAGTGTACAGGGGCAATGGTGAGAAGTAATTAAGTATTTATAAGAATTATGTTTGAATGAGAATTTATATTTACAATCTTCTAATCTTCTTAGCATAAGATATATTAAAAGTAATTGTACTTGAGAATGTGTCATATGTTCTTTTATAAAATAAAAAAACAGAAGTTCTCTATAACAGTATTGATGGACCCATTGGTAATTCCTTTTATTTTAAAATGCCATTAAACTACAAATCAGTGGAATGCTTGTAGGTTTCCTTTTATTCCATTTGGAGGGGGAGGCTGTTCAGTTACATTTGGGGACATTTCTAGAGACTGTGTGCCTGGTAATGATTCAGAAGCTTATAGCACTGTGTACACAAGTCTCCGATGACAAGAGACACACTGCCAGCTGGTCTGCATAGAGTAACATGTGCGCTCACAGCACATGTCCACAACAGTTTATTCATCGCTTGTTTTCATAATGCAGGATGCAGTAAATATCATCTTTAAAATTGTGAAGTCTTTATCACACATAATTGTTTTAGTTGTAATTAAGAGCAGGTTAAATTTTGACAATACTAGCTGTTATTCAGTACAGAATCTTTCATATTTTTGTCTTGTACTTAAAAGTGCAGAGATTAAATTGTATAGAACTTATAATTTAATCTGGGGATTGTGATCTTCTGGGTTATGACGTTGTGTAGTCTTGTAGGTGGCCACCAGTGTTTTGTAGAAGCATTGCCTACATCTTCACTGAAGATGGAGATGGTATGTTCATCTGAAACTTTGGTAAATGCCTACATCATCCACACTCTCATCCCAGTGAGAACCTCAAATCTCATAATCTGTTTTATGTGTTAGTGAAAGTAGATCTCGGTTTGTTGACCTAAGGAAATAATGTGGAATCAGGTTTTTGAAGTCAGGGTGCTCAGGCAGATATTTGGACCTAAGAGGGGGGAAGTTTGAGGGGACTGAAGAAAACTGCATGATGAGGAGCCTCATGATCTGTGTTCTTCAGCGTGTAGTACCTACTCTAGAACTGAGAAATGCATACTATGTTTTAGTCAGAGAAATCCTGTGGGGTAGAAACTACAGGGAAGTAAATTGTTAGAAACATGGTTATACTTCCATTTTGTTGACGATACATATGCCGTGTTTAGTTCTTGGAGCTTCAAAAGGTGGGAAGATTGAAACTGCTAGCCGGACAAGATTGTGCAATGTACCATGAAGATTTTATTTTAAGGTTAAGAAAGTTTCTGCTTTGCTAGGAAAGTTTGTAACATTTGATGAAGGTTTGTTATTTGCATACATAGACTTGTCAATGTACCACAGCTGAACATGTTAGCCCGATGTTTATGAACGTTTGAATTGTTTTTGTATGTAAGACATACCCTTAATCCAGTGTGCACTATATTAGTAGTGTAAAGGTAATGTTATTCCTGGTGCTTAACTAAGTACAATGTCATGCATCGTTCAGCGGAAGTATGGCTCTGTGCATTCTTAATCTCAGCACTAAGTGGGGTTGGGTGGTCAGTTTCATGCCCTGTCCACTTTAATTCCCAGGAAGAACCCCAGTACCGATTCGGTAGGAGGCTGGGTGGGCTGCCGAACTGCTGTGGACATTGTGTGTTGAGAAAAATTCTGCCATGCCAGGATTTGAACCACGGTCATCTAGCCAATACCCCAGTTAGTATACTGACTGAGCAATTGTGACTTCTGCATTGTGTTGGTTTTTTCCTGAAATAGCCTTCAGTTTTAAATTTTTCTGCAGTTAACTACTCAAGTGTGCATTTTTGGTGTTTGAAGATTTTTTTAGTTAAAGTGACTAAAATTATATGAATTTTTTATTTTATCCACAGACATCATCACAGTGCAGTTACAAGTCCAGCCCTGCCTCAGTCCCAAAGTTAAACCCCATAACACCTGACATTGAAGAGGTTGTGGACATACCACCGTCTCCTCCTTCTATAAAGCAAGAGGTTGATCCAAGTCATTCAGAATATAAGGAGCCTTACATGAACATAGCAGACACGCTTTCCCTGCCGACAGTAAGTAAATGCATTGTTTATAATAGTAGTAGTAATAGTAAAGAAGTAGAGGTAGTTGCAGCAGTAGGAGTTATATGTTGGTGGTGGTCGTGGTGATGGTATTGTTGGTGTTGTTATTGTTGTTAGTAGTAGTATTCTGTGTTGTAATGACACTTCCTCATAAAGTAAGATAGGGAGATGTTAATGTCTAAGTGTGCCCACTTGTGAGGATGAAAATTGTAAGATACCTTGTACTGCAGACTAGTACTCTTGTGAATCATAGTTCATTTAATGGTAAAAAAAGCCATTATATATAAAAAACTAAAATGTATTTAATTTTTTAAACTAATTTTTGTAAATGACTAGCTTCTTAATTATGGAAACTCTTTGTGTATGCATTGATTTATTTGCTATAATGCATGGAATCTGTAATGAGGACTGTAAGTGCTAAATACAAATATGAGTTTTTTGAGATACTACTAGGTGTGTAAGAAACAAAATAGTAATGCCTTCCTGAAAAAAAAGATTGATGTTCTACTGAAGGGAGCGTAAAAATGGAGAGAAGATTCTCTAAACATTGCATCTTCCATCGTGGGACATATTACATTACTTGAAGTGATGGGATCAGTGAAGAAGGTGGTCAGCTAGTGGAAGAAGTTAGAAATTGTATTTCATACTAGTGCGTGCCAGTGTCAGAACCATTCATTGAAAATGCGGTGGTGAATAGAAGTTGAAAAATATTTGAATGAAATGGATTAAAAAGGACGAGTCAGCTTATACCAGACTTATAAGAGCAGAGCAAAACTGACAATATCCTTTCCTTCTCTGTTGACAG
>NW_019059848.1:378815-426325 GCF_000696155.1 Zootermopsis nevadensis | reverse complement strand
ATGAAACCATTGGCTGCTCAGCCATGTTGGAATCACGTCACACTATGGGCATGGAATCTCGTCACAGTTTGATGATGGACTCTCGTCAAAGTTCAGGCATGGAGTCGCGACAGGGTTTTGGCATGGGAATGCGTCACAGTTTGGGCATGGACCCAGGAACAAGTCAGATAGGAAACATACACACAAGCTGCCAAACACCAGGTGTTTTGAGGAAGTATCTAGTTGGTCAAAAAGTAGAACTTCCCAAGTTGCCAACTCCACTGACTGGCACATTTTCCTCTCATTTGCAAGCACCCATGGCTGTACCGTGGAGACCTGTGAAGCATAGCTTGAAATCATTTGTAAACCCAAGTCCAGGTTCATCTTCATCTGAAAACAATGGCTCATTTTTACCACAAAGTGGTATAATGAGCACAAGAGCCAAAACTGTGGCTAGAACTTCACTGAGACAAGAAATCTCCGTCATTCAGCCACCACCCGCCAGATCTCGAAGCAGTCCCGCAAATTTGCCGGGACCAAGGAAAGGTGGCCGCTTCCGTCCTGGTTGGCTGGATACATATATTTGGTTGCAGTATGATGAGAGAATGAATATAATGTTTTGCAAATATTGTCGCAAGTGGAGCAGCACTGTACCTGACATCCGGACATCATTTGCAGATGGAAACAGTAACTTTCGTCTTGAAATAGTTAACCATCATGACAAGTGCAAAGCACACCGATTGTGTATGCAAAAGGAAGTTGAAACAGTAACTAAAACAGAACCTACATCTTAAAGTAAAGCAAAGTATAGTTGCTTTTTAAATTGTGAGAATACAGATTAGCAGTAATTTCTTATGGTTAAGATGTATTGTTGAAGAGTAACGGTATGTGATAAAATTCTGCTGTGGTTATTTATGAGTTGGGTGCTAAAGTACAGATTAAGAAGTTAACTAGATGTGATTGATTCAGGTTGTGATGGAATGAATGCTGCAAACCATTGTTACTGAAACAATGTTGCATTAATTGTTGTTGTGCCAAAATGAATTTTTCAAACCATTGTTACTAAAGATGTGGTCATTACATACGTTAATGACCACAGATATTTATAAGGTTGGCTTAATAACTTACTTGTTGACACAGAATTTTAAATAGTGAAGTATATGTACAAAATTAATAGTATTACTTAGAGGTGGGGGAAAATTGGCTAGGCAAAAAGTGCAAGGGAAATGAGTGTGTCTTATTTTTCTGTAATTTGTTGTTTGTTGGCTTACTGATTTCAATGTTCTGTGTTCGACAGACTATTTTATTTACTGAAAACATAATTTACAAGCATTTTTCACTTTTGAAATATACCAGTTACATATGCACAATATTAGTTGGTGTGTTAGCTTTCAAATGGACTTCTTTGAATATCCGACATCTGTAATGACAATAATTCAAATTTTGTATAAGTAACAAGAGCATTTGTGTAATATTGTTGAAAACAAAAATAGAGTTGTTTGCTATTGTTTTGTTGAATTCACCATTGTGTTGTTCAAACATTTAATGTAATTGACAAGTGCAGGCTGTGATTTTGTGTGGCCCTGATTGTTTGCAGAGACAGTACCTGAATTTTATTGTATTTGGTATAGAAACTTTAGGTAAAGCAAGCACATTTCTTAAATGTGGTTCATATTATTTGGTCATCCTATTGTGATACAAGAATATAAAATTTTTGGAAGACTACCACAAGAATTTATTGGGAAAATATTGTTAGGAGGCACTCAGTATTAAATTTTATAGTATTTATTTTTAAAATTAAAAGTATTGAGTTAGAGTCTACTTTGTGATTGTAATAATGGTTTGCAGTATGGAGTTTGTGATATACAAGCATTACAAAGATGTAATTTTTGTGAATTGAAAGATTGACATTGTACAATATAAATTCTATATTTTTATGTGGTGTAAATGTAGGAGAGGGAAATTATCAGGTGTATTTTTTAAATGGAATTAATTTTTCCCTCGTATTTAATGTCCTACTTCAATTAATGTGTATAGCATTTAGTTGTGCCGTGCTTTCAGAATGTATTTGCAGTTTTTCTCTGTTTGCTGTAATACAAACCCCATGAGCTTAAATACTCAAGTGATACTGCAGGAACAAGAATACGGGTTTACTAATGATAGGAACAGAGAGGTTGGTTGGTGAGGATGAAGTTTGATTGTAGTTTTTGTAAAAGTTAGCACAGGCCTAAATGTAAGTGTATAAAGGCTTTCCATAGTTTAAAAAATGATGCATCATTTCTTCGTGTAATGTGCAGAAACATTTCTTTCAGCTCACGAGTTCTATCAAATTTTAGTAACCGCTTGTTCCGTTAGAGGAAGATTTCTTACTATGAGGGCTTTTCAGATTTGACCAGAATTTTTATCACTGCATGTCAGTGAATAATTACCTTTTCATATTAGGCACAGGCCTCTTTGGGTACTCCTTCATGAATACTCTTGTCCTGTCCCTGCAAAACATAATTATTTTAGGTTAGGTTCATATCCAATGAATAAATAAAAAAACATTGAAAATTCTGTGTCAGATTTGAACTGCTTACATCTGTTATGTTCTGTGCATTGTTCTTTAATAACAGCATTTTTACATGTAATTAAAAATGTCTCCTGTAAATCCAGTACATACGAGATAGGTTTGAGTCAGGCTGATATGAAATCTTTCATATTTTAGCATTTAATAACAGTACCTGGCCAGAACCTGACAGAACTGTGTTGTCAAGTGTACATATTGTAGTAATACAATTTTCAAGATAATATTGTATATAATATGTTTAAAAAGGGGGAAAAGCCTGTTGAGATCAACAGAAAAATTAAAATGTTAACACTTTGAGCCCTGGCCATTTTGTGCACAAAATACCCTGGTTCCTGGACATTTTAAACATGCAACAAAAAGTCACTACAAATATTGTGTTTGTTCATATGTGTGTGATAGGAGAGTAAAATACAGAAGTTTTATTTTGTGTTCTTCATAGTTATTAATAAGAGAATACTGAACAAAACTAATATAGCTAAGAGAATATAAAATAATTTCTTGCATCAATGACTAAGTGCTAAAGTGACATACAGATACAGCAAAAGTCCTGGTTTGACATAGGCACATAGTTACGAGTACATGTGCAGTAATTATAAAATATTAATGAAATTATAGTATACTTTTCTTTCCTAGGTTGCTCATTTTCTTACATCAGAGCTGTGGAGATATGTGCAGTGCTTCAGTTAGCAGTTTCTAAAGTGCATAATATTCCCCAAATTTAATTCCAAAACTAAATATATAAATTTCCTGTACGAGATTATAGGGTACTTATGTTTCAAACAAAAATCATTGGGTTTTATGTGAAAACCCTCAAGACATTGTCACTGGTACTCAGAATATCAGAAGAACTTGATAAAATTATAACCCTAAATTTCTGAAATAAGTAATTTCTCATATTATAACATGACTACATTTTATATACACCTCTTTTTAGTATCGAAGTTGCCATTGCATTTATTATTAAATGAGCCAGAGAAACCCAAAATGACAAAGTTATGCAAAAATTAAATTCTGTCTAGAAAAGAAATACTTGAAATGTGTTTACAATGTGTATGATATTTGCAGCAAATTTGGACTACATTGAATTTTATGCATAGAGCTTCAAAAATATGGACCTTCATTCTGTATCACTTGTTTTGCTTCTGTTCATGATCCTACTGATCAATCATGAACTGCCCTCTCACACAATTCTTTATTACTCAGAACATCACTATACATCTGCATCTATATAATTCTCTCTCACTTTCTGGAACCAAAATGTTCTTCTGCTCAGAGCCTGAATCACTCAAAATCGTACTAATATTAGTTCTTTCAAGAATTCTGGATTGCTTACATTTCATGCGTGTGGGATTGAGGATCTTAGTTGGGTCTCTGTTTATCCATGGTAAAACAGGAACACAAATTGTTAAGTGTGATATTACTTAATTATCAAACCAGACAGTCATCTCTATAGTCATTGTTATGGCTTTAAATTATATGATCTAAGCATATGTCATAAAGCAGAGAACTAGGCTCGTGAATGTAGTGTGTATTATATTCACTTTGGATCTGTTTAGAAGAAGGCACAGTAAACATTATGTGAAGTTATGCAACATTTATTGGATACAAAATGGAGTAAAAGAGTAACCTACATGATAGGATCAAAATTTCACGTTTAAAGATCAAAAATGATTATTTCTTCAATTTTAAAAATTGTGATCTATGTGTTATTGCATTGCATGGACTTTGAGACCATAATGTGTATGCTTATGTGAGATGGTGGTCTAGATGTTAGTATTGTTCTAGGTTGTGACATTATGTGAACCTGTCTGTGGATACCATACCAACGTTTTGGAGAAACATATTGCTTGAAGATAGAGACAGCATGTTTCTCCAAAAAATTGGTGTCCACCTACAAGTCCGCGTGATGTAATGACCCAGAAAAGCAATGTTGATAACATCAATAGGACTCAAGGTGTTAATATAATTTTCATATTTGTTGTCTCTATTTACAGTGGAAGTTGATGCTTGCTGTAAAAATACAAATATGACTCAAAATGAAATTATACAGAAGAAAGGGGTGAAGTTTAGGCATATTAGTTAAGCTACTTATAATAAATGGTGATTTGGCTTGTACACAATGATATTTGATGGTCTCAGCAATGAGTATGATGATGGCTTGCCATCTTCTGGGTCGTTGTGCTGTGTGGTCTGGTATAAGTGTACCGATGTTTTAGAGGAACTTGCTGCCTTCATTGCCAGGGCAGTGAGCAGGAAGCATCTTTGAAGCATTATCAAATTTCTTCCAGAATACATGGTGTGACAACACAGAACACAGCCATCCTTATGCCTTGTGCATGTTTGAGCAGTAACTTCAAAGCAATTTACCTGAGCATTGCCTCATCAGATGAAGTATCTGTAGAGAGTCTGCGTGTAATTAGTTTCTAACATGACTTATATAAACTAGACGTATCCCCAAGAGATAAAAATATGCTTACTGTATGTATAAAACAGTTGTTAACAATCTTGGTGGAGAGGTTAACTGAAGTGTGGATTATATAGACACTGAAAACAAAGATGGACAACATTCTCAGTGTAGTTTTTAAGTCATAAGTCATAAATAATATATTTTAGATTTTTTAACGTTCCAGCTGGTGAATGCTATTACAAATACACCATTATTTAGTATGTTATTTTGTTCTTGAAGGTACTTGAAGTTAACAGAAGGTTTTTAACTGTAGAGCTGAATCAGATATATTTTATTGTCTTCATGAAGATGAGAATTGAAACAGTTGTATATAAGTGTCAATGTATGTACATATCCAATGACCAGTAGGATTGTGTACAAAATATGCAAATTCTTATCAGTAGGTTTCCACAAATGACATTCAATGCATAAGTTCAGCTTTCACCTGAAAGCCAGTAATACAAAATCTGCAGATGTTTTGACCTAGGATGTATTGATTCATTGGTTTTTGGAGTGTGTAATAAATGGCAGTGTTTAGATTTCAGATTAGAGCATTTGGACTTGATTTTATTGCATTGGTCTCTAAGGACATGATTACAGTTTTAAAGAAAATCTTCATAAGCTAATTTGCATTCCATGATAAATATTATTTTTCAAATACTCAAAGATTACAAACACTCGCAGAATGCTAATGGTGCACAAAAGAAAATACTGTACTTGTCATGGTTTGCTCTGTACTTGTACACAGAAACTGGCTGGTACATGTTAATGGTGAAAAGATCATTACTATGTTATCCTGGTCATAAAAATGCATGGAATTTGATATTAAGGCATTTTTGCAGGGATAAATCATCACCACTAAATTTTGAGTCAGGCAAATCTTTATAAGAGAGCCAAAGAAGATTTGTCCATCCCACCCTGTTTCTCCAAAATGGTGCGTTATGTAGAAAAAAGGCAAATACAGAAACATTTTTCTTTTGGAGAGACAAAATTGGCATTTATGTGTTGAACATTTGGGACGGGAGTATCCAGAAACTTGGACAGCAGATATTTAAACTACTCCCAGACAGTGCAGAATAAAAAAATACATAACAGCCAGACATTGCCAGTATTATATGCTGCTGCATTCTTATCCCCCCCCCAAGTTATGCAGAATGGCCATTCTGTCTGAAAGGCCCAGTCTTTATCTCTAATGTTTTCACCACTGAGAAATGTATTCTTTTAAATTCTTTTGTAATAGTTATATGAGATATTAATTTTGAGGAAATGAGGAAAGGCTTGAGTGCTTTCAGTATAAATTAATAAATCCAGGAAGTGATGTGTGTGACAGAATTCTTGAATTGCAGATGGGATTAAGTAGTGGACTGAGCAGGCAATCGTTGTGGGTGTATGTGCTGTTACCTTTAGTGGCTGGACCTTGGTTGTTTAATACACCAAAAATTTTGCAGGTGGAAAGAATTTGTTAAACAGCTAGTGTACAGGTAGAGAAACACTTGGAAGTCAGAAATGAGAGTTGAAAGACTTAACACGCTTTGCCCTGCATACCATGCAGCCATTTCAAACTGTTTTGAAAATGGTATTCTTTACAATTTTATTTTGAGGGGCTTAAATTTTCTGCTGTTTTAGAAATATTTCTGGAAATGTTTGTGGCATGACATGGTGAGAATTGTGGTCTCTCACATTTAGGGAATAACACAGATTTAGGTAGTTTGAGAGCAGGATGCTGAGGGATGTGTTTGGACCTTAGAGGGAAGAAATTATGGTAGACTGTCTGAGGGGTGAACTGCATAATGAGGAGCTCCATGATTTTTGCTCTTCAATAGATCTAATTAGTGTGATCAAATGAAAAGGAAGAAGTGGGTGGCATATGCAGCGGACATGGGGAACTTGAAAGATGTGCACAATAATATTTCGTTTGGGTAACCTGAAGGGAAGAGACCACTCCGAAGAGACAGAATAGCTGGGGAGGATAATGTTACAGTGAATCTTTGGGGTATTGGGTTTTGGTGGTATGGATTGCGTTCATCTGGCTCATTAGGACCATTGGCAACACAGTAATGAACCTTTGAGTTCCATAAAATTCAGGGAATTTATTGAGTAGCTGAGCATGCAGTAAGGACCCTGTTCCACAAAGTTGGATAGTTCGGTGGTGAAATTCGGTGACGTAACCTGAATGCACGTTGTTGTGTACTTGAAATTAACCCTTAAATGCCATGCCCACTCCATTTAAAACACTAATGTGTGATGCTGTCAGCTGATTTACTTTCCCTTCTTTTAATTGTGCCATGTTCTGCTACATTTAGAGGAGCAATGTGTGACGCCCCATGTGTCATACATGAGAGGGTACACTACGTACTTGGTGCACCCATGGGTTATTTCTTTAGCCCTTTTGTTTATTCCCACAAATCATGCACATTTTAATGCATGTTAGGTTAATCCCAAATTTTTGTTTTAATAGTGCATAATTAAATAGTTCTTACTTGGTAACTAGTGGCTTGATATAATTTTTACGTGTATGTTTTATGTATGTGTTCATGCGTGTCTGTAGAAATTGTGCAACATTTTTATACTGTTTTAGTTTGTAGCAGAACTTATTAGTAAATATTAAAAAATATTTTCAAAATTGTATAAAGCACCATAATAAGCAATGGAATTTTTTGTTACTTCTATACATTCAAGACTTGTAAACAAATGAGCTGTAAATTGTAAGGAGGACTACATTTGGCAATTTTTAGAACAAAGAAATGGGAATCTTTCCTTCTGAGGTACTCCCCAAGTAATGCATAAGAAGTCTGTCATCATACATTATAATTTAGATATAATTACAGTTGTAGTTGGGAGCATTATGCTGATTGGTTCTAATTTCTTTTACAGTTGTAGATTTTGTTTTATGTTTGGTGTCCATCTTGAGGGCCAGGTAACCTGATAATATTGAGTATCAAAAACATATCATTTTGTACAGAGTGTGTGTCCTGTTTTGTATGTGAAAGATGCCTTGTTTTAACATTTATTAAGGCTTAGGTATATTCAGTGGGGTTTTCTAAATTCCTCCAAGTTAATGATGAGATAAAACTTTAACTTAGGTTTACATTTCTTTCCCTGTGTTCCTTTAATTTGTCTATAAGAGACATCTTTTTTTCAACACTACAGACCTCTATATTTGTCATTAAACTCGTTAAATTTGCCTTATTTTGGTAAGCAGTTGTCTATAAGAGATTTTGTTGTTGGTATGTATTGAAATACAATGTATGATAATAAAGAATTTAAGAAACCTTGTCTGACATCCGCCTGGTATGCAAGTAGTAACAAACACAATTAATCCAGAAACCAAGAATTGAGGATATTAATTATGTGTACAGATTCTGAAAGAAATTTGTTGTTACATAATGTAAATGTAAACGGAGAGTAGTTTATGGGTTCGTGTGTAACTGGTATCTATTTGAGTATGTGGCCAGAAATGGGCTTAATGTTTTTGCTTAAGTCTGGAGATCACTATGATTAGTTAATTTTTGGGCACATTGGCTGTGATAGTTACTTGTGCCTATTGAGCATGTTGAAGTTTATGTATGAAATGAGTTGTCTTAGAGCGTTAATACTGTATATGCACATTATTTTGTCGAAGCTGAAAGACTCTGTTTTCGGCAGTGCTGGTTGAATAATGCAACAGCTAATCTTCTGAAATACTATTATTGTACAACTGAAGTATCCTAATTGACAATCTTTGAAGGTAGAATTATTTTTTGTCTATAGTTCATAATTAGTACCTATATTATGTAATGAATCAGAATTACTTCTGTCATTCTTAAATGTTGTTACATCTATATTAATATTGTTGCTTGGCATGGCTGTTTATAGCTTTCATGGATCCAGAGTTATCAGAACTTACATTTTGGTTGAGATGTTTCCTTATCTCTTACTGTAGAAGGTATAAATTGTACTGTTGCTTACCTAGCAAGTATTTCTAATGATTCACATACAAAGGTGTGCCTGCACCTTTCTGTTTTTTAAAGAAAGCAGTAGATCAAAAGATGCTGTGGACACAATGTATGCAACATTTTACAAACCCCATTCTCTATGGCTTTGCATGTATGCTTGCAGGTACTTCTGATTTCAGTCCCTTTGAAAGTTCCTGGTTTTTGTTAGGCTAACTGCATTAAATATTAATATCATTCTAGAGAATGGCTGGTGACATAACCTGGTTTCCTAAGACACGTGGATTTATTATAATTGATTGATTGTCTGTGTTGGATGATAATCATCTGTAATAGTAGACTAACATTTGTTGTATAGTTACAAAAAAAATCAGCATAAAACGCCCCCCCCCCCCCCCCCCAAAGTTTACTGTACAATGTAGATTAAATTCTATAAATAAGTGCTGTAAAACATCTTATGTCACATCCTGTAAGTAATATGTGCAAAAGATGTTTTTTGTCTCTGTTGTTATTACATTTTACTGTTATATTAGATGGTGGGGACGGATCAGAGAAGGGTCAACATTATTTTTATGCTCAGAGCAAAGTTTCAGAAGTGTTCCTTCTTTGAAAATAAGAAATTAAAATATAACACTAGTAATGTTTCTTACATTAATGTCATGAAGTAGGGATTGGCTTATGTGTACTGAATGTAATTTAACTTGTGTGTCCCGTTGCTAGCTGTGTCCTGGATGACTTACCTTGTACCTCTCCCTCTCTTGGCTCTGATATGATTCTGTATATCCTCTTTAAAACTAATGTTTGTCAAGGTATATTGTATGTGATACAAATCTGATAACACTCAGAAATACGGTGGCCATTGTACAAGCTGTGTTAGGATAGTAAACTGAGTATAAATGTTGGTGGTGTAAGAATTGGAAATGTGATTTAGAAGGGAACATTTTTAATGCTTAGTCTTGTTGTAGAGCTGTCATGCATGTCTGCTTCTCTATCTGTCTGTATGCTCTGTCTCAACATTTTAATAGTACACTGAAAATATAACAAATGAAAGAATTTTAAAATTATTGTAACAGTCCCAGGATGTGACATATGAGAACCAGGAAGAATCCATCATTGTATATTGATAAAGTTTAACAAATATATGCACTTTTATTAAGGTTATTTTCAGTATAACTGGATGTTAACTTGTTTTATTACAAAATGTATATTTACATTGAACTTATCTGCCATTTCAGTTAATCATGTAAAATCTATCATCAGTTTGTTGTAGATCTAAAGTCATTGTGTGAAATATTCTTTTAATCAATTGTAAAAGTATTATTAATAGAGTTATCAGTATTAATAGGTATTCTTTATGAGCTTGCGTACCTCAGTCAGCATAGTGACAGGTTACGGACTGGATGGCCGCCGTTCTATCCGCGACAGGGGCAGATGATTTTTTTCTCTAGTCTCTAAATCCAGACCAGTTCTGGGGCCCACCCAGCTTCCTATATAATGGGTACCAGTGTCCTCTCCCGGGGTAAAAGCGTGGCTGGGGCGTGACTCTGGCCACTCACCCACATCTAATGCTGAAGTCAAGAATGAGTAGGATCTATACCGCCTCAAGCGCCTACATGGCGTATACTTAGACAGCTTTACTTTTTTTTACTCTAGGTATTCTTTGCACTTTGCATAAGAAAAGAACTCCTTGTCTGTTGCATTTTTCAGTTCTTATATGAACTTTTCATTCTGCCAAATAATAACTTGAGAACAGCTGAATGGATTTTTATGAAATCTGGTAATGTTATGGCATTGGAGGCTACTTCAAGCTTGTAATTTTTAATTTTGTACAATTGGTAGTATCAGTTGATGGATGTTAAAACTTTTGAGGTAACTTGATGATCCTCTGTGGTGATGTCATTACCCCCTGATCTTCTGCAGTGAGATCATTGCCATGTAATATTAGCATGGACAGACCTGCCAGTCCTCTTCATTCTGTTACAAGTTATTAAGCGTGTATTAATTATTGATTAATTTATTTTTTGTTTTAAAATATACTGAATTTTCATGGTTAATATTCAGGGTAATTCAAAAGTATTTTAACAGAAAACTGCTTAACGTGTGGTTCACTCTTCACTACAAGACTCAACTCTGTGTCTTATACATGAACACTTGAAATTTCCGTGCTGGAGTTACCCTGTTGCATCTTTATTAAACACACGTCTCCATAGTATTTCTACTCATGTTTGCTTCAGCATGTCAGGTATGGCACTGGACTCAGCATATTTTATCTTACATTTTTAACCCTGGTGAGTTTGTTGTAATTGGTGTTTCAGTCTAGGCCTCTGCCAGTCCACTGACCAACGAAGTGTTTACTCAAATATTCTCATATATTTTACTGCAAATGAGGAGTCGTTTTAGCTTACAAATCACAACATTGAATTTGGGAAGATGGAAAGTTTGTCCATCATGTTGGGATTCAGAATTCTTGTAACAGACAACATTAGACATTGAAGTTTGCTTCTGTTTGATGTGCAAAATGAGTTGACTGTAAGACTTTCCTAAACATGGTTCTTGGTCATGAGCAACTCCTCAGAGCCCCAAGATTTTACACTTTATGTTTTGCCACTGACATAGCAGAGCACTTGTCACTGAAAATGATGTCATATGAGGTCTTTGTCTTGATCGTGTTGAGGGATGTTTATAGTCAGTACATCGTTAAGGATAAGTGTTTTGAAAGCATTCCCCACAGTGTTGTCTGTGGTACATGAAGGTATCATTATCCTGTACAGTAAGTAGGACTGTAGGGAGGCACCTACCCTCACAGCGAGATTTAAGGTTTTCACAGTGATAAATATGTGAATTGTGGTTTTCTGGGTTTTCACTGCCTTACAGTCAGCCTCACACACCCATGGAAATATGAGCCAGGTATGCTGTGGCACCATCCTGCTGGAAGTAGCCACAGGCAATGTACTCATTTAAATAGCCAATGAAGAGGTACAGAAGCAGTTTGCAATAACACTCAGAGTTAATTGTATCCTCAAAGAAAATGGGACTAATTATTCAGCTACAGTTTTTGGACTCAGCAGTGTCTGATTCGCCACATCAGAGCATTAGTTATGAATTGTAAAGAAGTTAATTGAGATAATTAAGAATTCCAGTTTAGGTGCTTCAAAGTAATTTTTGTGAAATTTTACTAGAATGTTTAATTTCCAGGCTGGAGTTGGCATTCTGAACCCTAGTGACATAAACTCTTTCCACGGACAAGGTTCTATGGACACCAGTGACCAAGACCAGGGCTCTGCCTCACAAGATACCTTGGATGGCCTTGATGGTAAGAGACTGTTTTCATTATCGCATTATCTGAAGCATTTCCTGCTTATCTTGTATTGTATCAATGAATTGTCTTCTATGAGCACAGAAGTAATCAATGCAATTATTCCAGTATTATGGTCATTATTCATTACTGGAGCAAACAAGAAAATGGTGACCTAGTGACATGTCCTCAGTTGTCTGCTCTTCTCCAGTGATTACAGTAGTTTGTTAAATTGCAAATTTTGCTTCTGAAGGCTTTATGCTTTGGTTAAGAATTGATTTTCCAAGAAATAAATTTTGAATATGCACGTCATTTTAACTTATGGTGATCCATTTCCCTGATGATGGAGGCAGCCAGGACTTCTGAAACACTGGTAAACTTCTGCCAGACTACATGGCGCAACGACCCAGGAGACTGCTATCTTCAGACTCACCACTGTGAAAACCTCAAATCCTACACAGTATGATTCTGCATATCATATAAAGTAACTTTTTGTTAGATTAAAATTGTAGGATTTGAGGTTTTCACAGCATTGAGTCTGAAGATGGCTGTCTTCTGGGTTGTTGCACCATGTAGTCTGGCAGAAGTTGACCATCTTTAGATTAAAATTGCTCAAATGTGAAAGTGCTGAAAACTGGAACTAGTCCATCACAGAACATTTGGTGATATATTTGAGTTGCTTATTTGGAAGAAACAAATGTGTGAGTAGCTGTGACAGTTGTGCAGTAGAAATGAGAGCAATTCACATTCTTTACTACTCGATACTGTTATCTAATGAATTTTAAAATTTTGAATTAGGAATGCAACTTGCGATTGTAATTGGCACAGAAATTTAACAGTTTTTAGTACAAATAAAAGTAATATACAATGTTCAAGACTGAATTTAATTAGGTAGTACAGCACTCTTGAGTCCCTAAATCAATAAAATAATTTGTCATCATTATCAAAATCTGTAATATCAGTATGAAATTTATCAGTTGACACTCCTGGTTTTGTCCTTTAGCTGCTACGTGTAAATGTTGCAACTTTTTGTGTTTTGAATGGGATTTTGACATTTGTGATGTTTTACAATTTTGAGTGACTATAAGATGAAAAAAGTGTTCTGTAAATTTATTGAGTATTTGATTAGAAGTGATTTTTATTCATATGCATTCATTATAATCCACCCCTCATAATGAGTTAAGATTTTACCTTAAACTACTTTCTTTAGCACAGCAGTGGGAAAACAGTGCCTATGCACTGCCAGTTATCTATGATTCTGCGGCCTTCGCGGTAGTCGGTCTGCCATCTTTTCTGTGTTGCCCCTTTAAGCTGCTTGTTTGATGATGATGATGATATGTATAAAGAAGAATGGAAGGATCAAGGCCATTTTTTGAAACATGACAGCAGAACATGTTGTTTATCTTGAAAATGGTAGCTAATGGTTATTGTAATGGACAACTCTACATACCACATTACCAGTATTTTTAAGTGGATTATATTTCTTTTTGACTGACTATACATTTGATTTACTTGATGGCTAATTTGTCTTCAAAGTATTGGATGATTGTTTGTCCATTGTAAAGTAGATTCTGAATATTTAATTTGTCTATTGGGTTATGAATGGAGTACATATTTTCAAGTGTAAGCACCAGCTGTATCCAAGCAAACTTTAAATAGGAATTATCTCATTATGAAGGGAATATCCTAATTGCCATTGGATTCATAATCAAGGTATGTACTTATTTTTTTCATAATTAATTTTGTATATGGATTTTGCTAGTTTGTTTGTTTTGAGGGTGAATCAGGAAATGCTTCAGATAAAAGACTGTGATTGCCAAAGAACTAAACACTGCAATATTTTACATTAGCTTGTGGAAGTGAGATATGTCATTGTTCCATTCATACTATTATAGTACAGTGTGTATAAGAGGCAGAATTCTTTGTTGGCTGCCAGTTTTAGTTTAATTTATCACATTTAGTAGAAGTGTTGTGGGACCACTGTATTAACATTAAGTGGAGTAAATTATGTTTACTATCATACGTTATTGCAGGTTTTTTTGGTTCTTTGTCACTCCATAATTAAATAAAATTATGAAGAATGTTAGTAGATTCAAGACCAAATTTAGGTGGAAATAAGCATAGCTAGTTCTTGATTATTTGGAAAAATTGGACCACTTGTTAACTACATAATCTGTGTTTAGTTTTGCAGTTAACAAAACAAGAGTTTAATATTCAGATAGAATCAATTGTCAGTAAAATATGTTCATGCCAGAACTGTATATTGGTTACTTCTGAAATTCTTATTTATTTCTTATAGTCAGAAGTAAAATTGAATTATTTGTATATCTAGCGTCTTTATATGTGTAATCAAGGTAATCAGAATAAAAGATACAAGGACAAGCCATTTGGCTTTTTGTACACAGAGCCAAATGTCAGTGCTGAAAATCCTAAATTTGGTTGTGAGTGTGTATTGCCCCTGACCCTGATTTTCATTGCTCGCTGTAAGAGAAAGGTGTCCAGTTTTGTCAGTTGTGATGTTCATTTAGTCTGGCGCTGTTTGTTGTAATTAACAAAGGCTTAAGTTTTTTTTAATCTGGCCATTTCCTCTTTTTCTTATGATCAAATAGAAAAATTGTTTCAGTATTGAATGCAGTAGGTCCCTGTAAAGAAATCTTCATATAAGTGATTGATGAAAGTGGGCCACTTGTAGACATGTATGAAGTAAAACATCTCAGAAATGTCTGAGGTTCTCAGTCTTGGTCAGAGTATTATTTTTACTTATAAGAACATGTTTCATCAGTATAGAAACTGCAGTTCAGTCATCATCTTCAGGATGTGGTTTTATTTCAGTGTTGGAATTAATTTTCTTTGTATAAGCTATGGTTGGCTTACAGTTTGCGATAGTCTTGTTATTTGAATTGTGGCCTGTTAGGAAGCCATTGCTTTAATCCTTTAACTCAGAGATTCTCAATCTGTGGGCCTCATGTAGTCCACTAATATGTTCTGTGCAGCCCACACATATTTATTGTAAGATTGTGTCATGCTGATGAAAAGTAGTCACCTGAACATGCTTCATTAATGTCATCAGTTTTTGGCAGTACCTGTCACTGAGAGCAACTGTTTACCTTAATGAAGAACATTGTGTCAAGAACTATAACATGTCTTACTGGCAGACACGTTGAGGGTTGCGTGCAAATTGCAACAATAGATATTAAACCTGATGTTGGAAGATTAATCAAGGAAGAGCAGAGTCATATACCTCACTAATGACTGCTTTGTTAGAGAAAATGACTGGGTAATATGTGAAAGTGTTTGCAGTAATATTTAGTGGCATTTTTAACAATTACCTAACTGGTGAGTGTTTTCCATTGGCACAGAAATTTAACAGTTTTTAGTACAAATAAAAGTAATATACAATGTTCAAGACTGAATTTAATTAGGTAGTACAGCACTCTTGAGTCCCTAAATCAATAAAATAATTTGTCATCATTATCAAAATCTGTAATATCAGTATGAAATTTATCAGTTGACACTCCTGGTTTTGTCCTTTAGCTGCTACGTGTAAATGTTGCAACTTTTTGTGTTTTGAATGGGATTTTGACATTTGTGATGTTTTACAATTTTGAGTGACTATAAGATGAAAAAAGTGTTCTGTAAATTTATTGAGTATTTGATTAGAAGTGATTTTTATTCATATGCATTCATTATAATCCACCCCTCATAATGAGTTAAGATTTTACCTTAAACTACTTTCTTTAGCACAGCAGTGGGAAAACAGTGCCTATGCACTGCCAGTTATCTATGATTCTGCGGCCTTCGCGGTAGTCGGTCTGCCATCTTTTCTGTGTTGCCCCTTTAAGCTGCTTGTTTGATGATGATGATGATATGTATAAAGAAGAATGGAAGGATCAAGGCCATTTTTTGAAACATGACAGCAGAACATGTTGTTTATCTTGAAAATGGTAGCTAATGGTTATTGTAATGGACAACTCTACATACCACATTACCAGTATTTTTAAGTGGATTATATTTCTTTTTGACTGACTATACATTTGATTTACTTGATGGCTAATTTGTCTTCAAAGTATTGGATGATTGTTTGTCCATTGTAAAGTAGATTCTGAATATTTAATTTGTCTATTGGGTTATGAATGGAGTACATATTTTCAAGTGTAAGCACCAGCTGTATCCAAGCAAACTTTAAATAGGAATTATCTCATTATGAAGGGAATATCCTAATTGCCATTGGATTCATAATCAAGGTATGTACTTATTTTTTTCATAATTAATTTTGTATATGGATTTTGCTAGTTTGTTTGTTTTGAGGGTGAATCAGGAAATGCTTCAGATAAAAGACTGTGATTGCCAAAGAACTAAACACTGCAATATTTTACATTAGCTTGTGGAAGTGAGATATGTCATTGTTCCATTCATACTATTATAGTACAGTGTGTATAAGAGGCAGAATTCTTTGTTGGCTGCCAGTTTTAGTTTAATTTATCACATTTAGTAGAAGTGTTGTGGGACCACTGTATTAACATTAAGTGGAGTAAATTATGTTTACTATCATACGTTATTGCAGGTTTTTTTGGTTCTTTGTCACTCCATAATTAAATAAAATTATGAAGAATGTTAGTAGATTCAAGACCAAATTTAGGTGGAAATAAGCATAGCTAGTTCTTGATTATTTGGAAAAATTGGACCACTTGTTAACTACATAATCTGTGTTTAGTTTTGCAGTTAACAAAACAAGAGTTTAATATTCAGATAGAATCAATTGTCAGTAAAATATGTTCATGCCAGAACTGTATATTGGTTACTTCTGAAATTCTTATTTATTTCTTATAGTCAGAAGTAAAATTGAATTATTTGTATATCTAGCGTCTTTATATGTGTAATCAAGGTAATCAGAATAAAAGATACAAGGACAAGCCATTTGGCTTTTTGTACACAGAGCCAAATGTCAGTGCTGAAAATCCTAAATTTGGTTGTGAGTGTGTATTGCCCCTGACCCTGATTTTCATTGCTCGCTGTAAGAGAAAGGTGTCCAGTTTTGTCAGTTGTGATGTTCATTTAGTCTGGCGCTGTTTGTTGTAATTAACAAAGGCTTAAGTTTTTTTTAATCTGGCCATTTCCTCTTTTTCTTATGATCAAATAGAAAAATTGTTTCAGTATTGAATGCAGTAGGTCCCTGTAAAGAAATCTTCATATAAGTGATTGATGAAAGTGGGCCACTTGTAGACATGTATGAAGTAAAACATCTCAGAAATGTCTGAGGTTCTCAGTCTTGGTCAGAGTATTATTTTTACTTATAAGAACATGTTTCATCAGTATAGAAACTGCAGTTCAGTCATCATCTTCAGGATGTGGTTTTATTTCAGTGTTGGAATTAATTTTCTTTGTATAAGCTATGGTTGGCTTACAGTTTGCGATAGTCTTGTTATTTGAATTGTGGCCTGTTAGGAAGCCATTGCTTTAATCCTTTAACTCAGAGATTCTCAATCTGTGGGCCTCATGTAGTCCACTAATATGTTCTGTGCAGCCCACACATATTTATTGTAAGATTGTGTCATGCTGATGAAAAGTAGTCACCTGAACATGCTTCATTAATGTCATCAGTTTTTGGCAGTACCTGTCACTGAGAGCAACTGTTTACCTTAATGAAGAACATTGTGTCAAGAACTATAACATGTCTTACTGGCAGACACGTTGAGGGTTGCGTGCAAATTGCAACAATAGATATTAAACCTGATGTTGGAAGATTAATCAAGGAAGAGCAGAGTCATATACCTCACTAATGACTGCTTTGTTAGAGAAAATGACTGGGTAATATGTGAAAGTGTTTGCAGTAATATTTAGTGGCATTTTTAACAATTACCTAACTGGTGAGTGTTTTCCATTAAAATTCCATTTTTTAAGCATCAGAAACAGTATTTAGCAAAAGAACAAGAAAATATCTTTAAAAGAATTGAGAGCACAAATCAGATATTTAGTATTGCATTATGAAGTTTTAACAATCATAAGAGTTAGATGGTTAAAAGAAAGACATATTACATGTTCCCTTAGCTTATTTATTTTCTCCTTATTACTGGTGGGCATATAAGTGTGTTTGTCGTGGTTTTCTCACTCCAGCATGGTTTAGAAAGAGCCATTAATTTCAAGGTAAATGTCCAGAGATGTAATTCAGTGGAAGTGCATTTAATAGCCTGCATGATCTTTCCTTGCCTGTGAGAGGACATTGGTAATGTTAATCCAGTACCAAGAGCAAACATGTTATGATGACCTTGTCATATGTTCTGCATTTCATTCCTATTACACATCATACTTCATGCTATGTGCCATTAAGAAGGCACCCCTGAACTGTACTGTCTACAGAAAAACATCATTAAAACTGACAAAATACTTTGTTGTTGTGCATGGTCCATATGGTTAAGTACTGTGTTTGGTACTTTGTGTGTGATGTCACGCTAAATTGTGTAGACAGAGGTGGACAATTATGTAAATGTATTGTCGAGAGAGTGTGTATTGTTACACATATAGAAGCAGGACATGCTGTGTTTCATTTTGTTGGAACTCGTATGTGTGAACAGACGCCAATTAGTTTATATGTGTGTTGTTGTTCAGGTCAGAAGAAACACGATAAATGACAATTGTCTTCTTCAGGATGCTAGTTAATATTCAAGGTTAATAATTGAAATACATATTCTGCCTTAGTCATTGGAGGTATGAGTGTGATAAAATATACATAACTCATTCAGCATGTATTTGTTATTCTAGGTTAAGGTTTAGAAAACAGCATAATTCTATCACATTTAAAAACTATGCTTGTCTGCATTCTGACTGTACATTAGGGTCCTACAATCTGAGCCAAGACTTTACTGTTAAATTTCAGTACAAATCATATTTATATTCTGAGTTCAGAGGCTTCCAGGATCATGAAGATGTCAGTTGTTGCCCTCTGTGTTGTTGGCACCACAGTATATAGTGTTTCTTGCTGATCCAAATCATCTCTTCCATCTTCAGGATGCCTCCTCATCCCTGAAGATGGAGGTGATACGTTGGTAAATACTTACAAGACTGCACAATGTCAGAAAACATATTTGTCTTTGAAAGCTGGGAAACTTGTTAGAGGTCCCATATCTTTATTAGTGACATGTTAGAAATGTGTAGGTGAACTGGGCTTCATGTAATTTCTGTAAAAGACGTAAACAACTTTAACACTTTATTTCTATTACGCTGGCTACATTAATGTTACGGTGATGAGATGTATGTTGAGCGAAGACATCCCGTTTGATGCGGTGGTGTCCTGGTGCTCTTCACATGTGAACCATTTGTTGCACTGATGCTTTGTCATGAAAAATTTTGTTTCGCATTTCTGGTGTTATGGATGCTACTGCAGAGAAAACTTTGGTAGTGAAGACACTGTCCTTTTTATAATGTCACTGAAGAAATTTAAAGGTGTAATTTCTAGAGACCTGGGAAGCTAAATGTTTGGATCATCACAGCCAATTTTCCTTCCAGGTAATGTTTTGTGCAGAAATTTTTATACCATAGTGGCCCATTGTGGAGGGGCACCATCTTGTTGGAAGATTACTGTAGACTGTAGATCCCTCATGTGTGGTTCAGTGTAGACAAGTAAATGTTTCCATTTATTGTAGGTTCTGCAAGGACTTATATCTCTGTCTTGTGTAAAACACTGTGTCACACATTATTAATCTTTGAGTCTTGTTCATGTTCAGATGTATGTCTGTAGAATTTTCCACAGACAAAAGAATGTACTCACTAGAGAATGAAATGGTTTGTGTGACATCAAGATCATTATTTGGCCTCATCATTATGTGACAGTCAGAATTTTAACATTTCAGCAAATTATCTGGTTGCAAGTGATGTTTGAGTTTAACTTTCTATACATGCATGCATTCATGTGTACAAGCATAAGTCTTCATTCAGAGTTTTATGTGTTGTTGATCTTTAGATTTGAAACGTCCTCTCTGTAGTACAGACAGATTTGCCTGGACTACGTTCACATACTTCTTTACCACTTCTTCAGCTGACACATTTGGCCTGTCCATACTTACACATTTCAGAACACAATTACTTTATTTCAAGTTATCCATTTATAAACGGTTTTCCTTGTTATAATATGTACATTAATTACACCAAACTTGAATTAATGATTTTGTCTTACTGTGCCATTTCTTGAGGTATGTGCATTTTTAGTGTCGCCCTCAGTGGACTGGTGGTTAGCTTGCTCGCCACTCGACCCAAGGTTCACGGGTTTAAACCCGGCTGAGGTCGATGAATTTTTAAGGGTGATAAAAATTCATAGCACAACTTCCTTCAGAATGTACTCACAAACAGTTCGACTATTAAAATTGTTTTTGTTTGATTTTGTTTTTCTGCAACAGTCTTCTGTCTTGACATATAAAACATAAGTTTTAGCATGCTTTTACTGCATTATGTTATAACATGAATTTAATGTTTCATAACATTGAGCCTTGTCCATGCCTGGAGGAATTAATGAACTTGTTAAGTTTTGCCGGAGCATATTTTTTGTTTGGTTTACTGAGCGTTCTTCAGCTGCTGTATTTATTGTACAAGAATTAAAGAGAGTGCATCAATTGCCACAGTTGTCTAATTTATGCTTAATCGACAGTGTTCTATGGTTGATTTATGTCCTACGAAAATTGTTTATTTCTAAAATCATATTTATATTTTTAACTTTGTGTAACTAATTTTCTTGGAAATTGCAAATGCAATTTGGAAAGTTGACTTCAAGTTGGCATAACTGCAAATTAATTCAAAAACTTGAATCCTATTTCAGTATTTCGAGATTCTTTTGAACTTAAGTTTTATTTGTTATTAATCTACAGACAAAATTATGTATGTGCACTATTTTGAGATGAAGGCGATTAACGTTTCTGGAGCAGAAGAGCGACTGAATGAAGCTCTCTTTTTGCTTCCAGGCCAAGTTTGTACAACATATGAAGACAAATTTACTCTGGATCCATATATTCCAGGCCTTTTTCACTGTGTATTATACGGAAAAACTGTGTGTAACAGGTGGCACCATGTTAGTGCTCATTTCCCAAGGGAACACAGGTGTTTACGTTGTGTGGCTGTTTATAATCGGGTCGACAAACTTAAAACACATTTGCGAAATGTGCGTAGCATTGAAATGGCCAATTACTCTCGTGGGCCTCATTTTGAACCGGCCTAGGCTGAACATGTTTGTTCAAATTAGAGACTGCAGTGTGAAATTTGTTCTGGTCAGAAGAGTGTGTTAATCGTCATCTTAAGAAGAGTTGTTATGAGCAGAAGATAAATAGAAGTGCCATGGAATATACATCATACTGTTTAATGTCAATGTAAGTTATGTATATAAGTATACCTCAAATATTTAAATATTTCTTACTCAGGTTGTAATAACAGATGTGACAAATTCATGACCTAAAGTTGTATGTGGTTAGAGTTTACAAAAGTGGTTGGATTAATTTTATTTTATGTCCATCGTTCAAGATAAACCACTATACAGGTTGTCTTGCTTGCAACTGAAAGATTTCATTGCACAGACAGACACACACACAAGCAGGTAGATAACTTTTCATGATAAGGTGATAAACCATTAAGCCATTTTATAGTTTGGGTTTTGTATGTGGTTTTATGTAATTATCAGAAATTGTATTTTTGGCATGTTCATGAAGAATACTGTAGCTTCCTACATCTTATCTGTTATTCACTCCAGTGGTTTATTCATTGGTATTTTCGCTCTTTGTCAATTGTACTTCATAATGTTTTGCGTATGATGGCTGGCCATTGTGTTAATTTAGGCACTTATTCCTCATAGAACAGAACTTGAGTTAAAATATGGGTTACTGTTTTGTTGTTTGTCATATTCAATAATTAGCTTTTTGATTTCTATGTTTGTATGTGTGATCATGATACCAGGATTGGTTTATCGGTATCCACAGAAACAACCAATATATCTTGACTGGCTTGTTGAAGTGATGAGCTTGTATGAAATAAAAGATAATCATTTTCATTTGACTACTGGTTTCATCTCCTGTATAATGGAATTCAAGATTAAATTGTAGCAGGTGAAGAAGTGTATTTTTGTGGATTTTTTATTTCTTTCATTATCGTTTTATTATACAGAAAATTGTTTATTGAGTGTTTTATAAAAGATATTTATGCTATGCATCCTTTGTGCTTAATGCATGAAGTGGGTATATAGAGGGAGTCGCATTTGCCCATGTGTCTGACTGCATATAATAATTTGAGAACTGTTGGTCATATTTTTGAAATCATACACTGAAGTGATCTTCATCATTGGCCCTACAGCCCTGTGTGGGCCCTGGCTTCTTCCACACTATCCCTCCATCTCATTTTTGGTTTTCCTTTTTTTTTTTCATTCTGGCCTGGCAATGGTTATTCAATCATTGCTCATTTGCATTTCATGTTCAGCCCAATTTAGTCTGTTATTTCTGATATAAGTAATCAGGTGTGGCTCGTCTGCTTGCTCGGTTTAACTTTAAAATATAAAACCTTAGAACTACGGCTGCTTGGCAGGGAGTGTAAATCACAGACTTCATCATTGTGTAATATCTTGCAATGCTGTTTCATTAATTTCTCTTGAATTAAAAAGTTTTCTTGTCAGTTCATTTTCATATGCTTGCAATTAATGTTTTCAGAGGAATTGGCCCCTTTTGTCAGTCCTACAACATAAATTACAAAAGCATTGTAACATAATCTGTAGTATTCTAGAGTGCAGATGAGACAGGTAGCAGTTTCTGAATTACTTTTTGTAACATTTTCTTAATTTATTTATCTCTTGAAGGTATTCTTGTTACTTGGTTTTCACAGCTGGATTTAAGTATAAAATTCTCATGGTGGTGAATATGAAGATTACTGTGTTCTGGGTTGTAGTGCCATATACACTGCCTGATGAAAAGTATCCGGACACCTACGCGAAACTGTCCTCTAAGTGTCCCTCGGATTTACTGCCCAGTAGTGGACATTAATACGGGGTGGGCCCACCCTTGGCATTTATTACAGCTCTAACTCTGCGGGGGAGACTGTCTACCAGGTGTTGGAACGTCGCCGGGGGAATGGCCGACCATTCTTCCTGCAACGCTGTAGCAAGCGTAGTTAGTGATGTGGGTCGTTGGGGTCTGGCGCGCAGTCGCCTTTCTAGTTCATCCCAGAGGTGTTCAATAGGATTGAGATCACGAACAGACCCTGCTTTATGGCAGGGAGCACTGTCATGCTGAAACACATAGTTATCATCTCCGAACTGGTCTTCTACAAACATGCAGCTGGTCAGAATGTCCTTATATCCTTCTGCCTTTAACGTGCTTTGTAGTATTACGAGAGGACCAAGTAACTTCCAAGAAAAACACCCCCACACTGTCACCCCACCTCTGCCGAATTTCACTGTGGGCACTATACAGGCTGGCGTGTAGTGTTCACCTAGCAGTCGCCACACCCAATCCCTCCCATCGGACTGCCACATGGTATTGCGTGATTCATCAGTCCAAATCACGCGTCTCCAGTCATCCACAGCCCAGTGGCGGCACTCTTTACACCACTGAAAGCGGCGCTTAGCGTTCACAGGCGGAATGTGCGGTTTATGGGCAGGTGCCTGGGCTTTGAACCCCAGTCCTTGTAACTCCCGGCGCATAGTCATGGTGTTACATATTGATCAGTTTATGCATTAAGCAGTTGCTGAAAGACAAAGCAGCCATGAATATAGATCACTTTTCTGTCATGAAAGTGGTTATGATTTGTAACGACGAGACTAAATATGAAGAAATAGACAGAGAAACAGAAAAATGGAAAGATTTGTAGTAATGTCCTCCCTGCAAATCACAGACCTTTGAGTGTAGCAATTTTTAATGGTAAAAGATGAAAGAATAAAATACATGTCTATACTTTTATAATGTTATGGTGTGGTTGTTAATGCTCTTTAACTTGAATTATTTTGTATTTGAATCTTGAAAGAATATGAATGTTCTGTGTGTGTTTTTATTAGCACTTTAAACACTGTTTGCTTTGTTTAAGATTTTGGCCATGGACTATCCCCATGCAGATAAAACACTTTTAGCTGAACACGGGTTGTTGGTTCTCACGATTGAGCAATTTCACAACATCCTGGATGAAAAACGTTTGTTAAATATAAAGAGAAGAGATACGTATTTGCATTGGTTTCTTGATCTATAAGAATTCTGTCTCTTTCCTTTTATTTATATTCCTTTATTTCCTGCTAGAGCTTCGATGATATGCACACGCTTAACTTTTGAATTGTTGATTTGATTCTGTGCAGTTTTTATCATTTAATGAAAAATGAGGTGAGGCAATGACTGTAATAATAGTTTCATGTGTTGGGGTGGCTATGCTTTATAACATTTAATGGTCATAAAACACTACTGGTAAACAAGAATACAATTTTAAAAACAGAGAAAAAGATACTGAAGATTTTACCTGTGATTTATACATGGTGAAATTTCGTGCAATATTGCAAGTGTAAAATTATACAGAACGTTTAATATGAATCTTGAAACGAATGGGGTATGTCGTAAAGTAGCAATATAGTGCATGTACAGTATGTGTATGAATACACAAGTACACAAAAGTGGGCTACTAATGGATCTCTTCGCATTTTGTGGCCTATTTTAAGGAATAGAATTGTTATTCTAATTCTATTTGATTTCTGTCTCATTTTATTGAGGGACTGGCATTATCTTTTTTCCCAGATTAGAACTTCTCTGATCTGATAATATTTGCATTTTTTCTCTCTCTTCAGTGAGCACATATTGTTTGACGTTGTGTGTTGTAAAGCTGGTGAAGCTTGCCATACTGTCTTCAGTTATTGTTCTCGTATGTCTTGAATTAGAAAGTTTCTCACTTTTCTTTGCTTAATGTGGTTAGAGCAGTTATGGGGGATGCCAGGGATCTACAATATGTGTTAGACCTAACTTGATCCCACTATGTAAATTCTAAAACTTTGGTTATTATTTGGCTGACTATTCTGGAATTGCACATGCACAACAGAGAGGCAAGTGTGCACTGTGTTATGTTTACAGTTTTGTCACATGTGGCCCACTTGTTCTATTCAAGGACTTTATTGACACTTGTTCACATTTGATGTCATGCACCTCTGTGGATTATGTGAAAGCAAACTAATTGGTGATAATGCAAGATTTGCTCAACCAGCAATTTTTAAACAGCAGCTTTCAGAATGTATTTTGGAAAAATACATTAATTACATTTAAGCATGCTGTGAGGTTTCTTAGACTTCTTGATACAGACTTGTCCTCAGCAGTTTGTGGTTATTTGGCTGCTGGGAACAAATTCCCTTTTTTTAAGGAAAGTGTGCCTCATAAAATGTAATACAGTGTCACCAAGATCAGTAAAGAAGACTTGGAGAAAGTCAATATTATAGTTGTTTCATGAGTACTTGGGGTTTCACAAGATTCACAGCCCATTTCAGGAATTCTTCATGGATTGTGACATGGTTCTGTGTCGTCGTAATCTGCATTTATGTAATCCTACGTAATGAAACATTGATACATAACTGTGCATATTTTGTCATCATGGAAAACATCAAATAATGAAAGTTGACCACATATATTTTCTTTTCTTCTTTTCCAGGATCGTTTACACCACACAGGTCAGGACATTTGAGCATGTATGATAAGCTTCCCATGGGTTTGGCCCAATGTAAAGTGTGTGGGAAAATTGTGACAAACATGAGAAACCACTACTTATCTCATTTCCCTGAGCATCACCAATGTGAAATTTGCTTAAAATTTTTCTCTCGGTCAGATAGCCTCAAGCTTCACATCAGGAGGAAACATTTAAAATGAAGTATTTATTAAAGTAGTGATTGATTTATTCAGTGATGATTAGTATTTTTAGAGGCTAGAGTTTCTGATTTTCAGTTTGGACATGTCTTGATGCAGTAATTCGAATATCCTATTCCTATTAAATAATTCGTAATTATCTAACATCAAGGAATTAGCCAGTTGTTGTCCCATGCCATTCTCATTCATCCTAATTTGTTTTAATACTTAATTGAAATAACGAATTAAAAAATGTAACCATGCACTTAAGAATACACATCACTCATTTTTCTTCATTGTATCATGAACATTTAAGCATTTTTTAAGTTGCTTAGTCAGTATAGTGACCGTATATGGCCTCGATGACCAAGATTTGGTCCCTGACAGGGGCATAGGATTTTTCCTCTAGCCTCTGTGTCCAGACCAGCTCTGGGACCCCAGCCTCCTGTCAATTGGGTATTGGGGGTCCTTTCCCTGGGGGTAAAGCGTGGTCAGGGCGTGACGCTGACCACTCACCCCATCTAGTGTCAAAGTTAAGAATGAGTAGGACCTATACGTCCTCCTCCAAAGTACCTACATGGCGTGTAGCAGGGCATCTTTTCTTTTTCATTGGATATGTTAATCTGTGTGTAAAATTTGAGGTTCTCATGTTGGTGAAGATGACAGTGATGATCTGGGTTATGACCCGTTAGTTTACATGGCACTTGAACCTAGAGAAACCTCATTATTATATTATGTTAATATTTATCATTATGTATGCTGTGAAGAGAGTTTTATAAAACAACTTTAAACTTACAAGGCATCGTAGTTCATACCTGCATTATCCACTGTCCCTTCCCACCCAACTCCTCAATCTTGAGACACCTTAGTTTTATCGCTTGGTTGCAAGATGTGTTATGATTTCAGTCTCTCCATTGCCCAGCAATTCTTAGCATATAATTCCCGTAGATACGTGGAATTGCAGATCCTTAAGGTTAATTACTCTGTCCTGTGTCAGGACTCTACATGATCTGCATAGGTCCTTTAACTGCTGTTTAAATTTTAACCCAGATTAGAATAATATTGAACTGTAACCCAAAATAGGATGCAACATACTTATACAGAGCTCTGTGATCAGCTTGTTTTGTATGGAAATTATTTTATGAATTCTTTTTGTTGTCGATTAATTGTTCCCATAAAGGAGAAACAAAGCTTGTATGTTTATTTATGTTAAACTTTTGAACTTGCAGAAATTAATATAAACTACTTATTATTTTAAAGGTCTGCCAAAAATATTTTATTACCTCACCTAAGGATGCTTAGCATAGTAGTTCACGTGAAGCTAAACAGGTCTAGCACTTTCAGAAATTGTTATTCACTGCAAAGAGTAAATAGCATTTATAGTTGATTGATTTGCTCTTTAAATGGGATAACATTTGACCCTTAGGTAATTGTTTAATTTATAGGAAATGTTTGTGTATTTTAGTTTATGGATTACAAAACTTTAATCTAGTTTAATATGAAGGACATAGCTTAAACATTAATTGTATAAAGTGATATATATGATGCGAGATATCTTGAACAGGCACTGATTATTCCCATTAAAAATATTGTGCTTTCTGTTGTCATCTTTTGTTTAATTTTTGTATTATTTTACTAGGTGTTAATGGAAAGCCTTCAGCTCTCAGGCACTGAACTTCCATTTTAAAACACAATCAGTGTCTGCAAAGTTGATATGCATGTAACATTACATTCAAAATTAATCATTCACTAAATGGGATTATAAGACACATAAGTTTTAGTAATTAAAGTGCCTGTGGTGTGCAAAATACTGTAGTTATGATCTTGAGGGTAAAAGAAAAGACAAAATTGCAGTGTGTAACTCTACTTATAATAGTAGCATCTGTACATCTTTACTATAATCTAATTTCTTTGAGCAAAACAGTAACACATTTTTGTGGATGCAGTTTGTGACACTCGTCTGCTGTCACATATTTTCACTTGTTCTTAAATAACTCTGTTTCATTGTTTGTACACTCGTGCCTTATCCAGGTAATCAACTCATCCTCAAGAACTTCAAATGTTGCGCCCTTCAGCCATTTTAAACTTTCACGTGATTTGTTCTCCCATTAATTTTTTATACTGAAAATATCTCAAGTGTAGCATCAGCTGATGGTTTTACCCTGTAAAACAGAAATATTTTACAGTGTTATACTGGCTTGCACCAGGATGGTGTTCTTTGAGGAAACGTCCTTTTTCTTTAGCAACATTTAGCACTGTCCTTTCCCCCACATCACACAGATGCAACTGAATGTGGTTGTGCGTGCCTATATGTGTGCATTTAACTTGCTTATTCTGTGACCTGTCTGGCAATTATATTCAAACTGAAGTGTGTTTATGTGCTGTATATTAGTCACAGAAAATGTGCTGAAAACCTTTTTGTTACAAAAGAATTCACTAGCCCTGTGAGACAAAAGAAGGGGTGGATCTGTAACTGTTCTACCAGAAATCTTCAAATTCATCTGTTACCATACACAGCTTCATTGTTGTGATGTTTCTATTTCCAAATTAGTGCCCAAACCAGGTTAATTTACTGTAACTGTCTTTATTTACAGTGTATTTTATTTTGCTGGCCCAGGACAGGGACCAGTGGAGGGCTTTAGTTAATTCGGTGATGAACCTTCAGGTTCCCTAAGCCATCTAGTTAGTTAGTTGCCATTTACACTGCATACCCCAAATAACAACCTAACTCCCTTCCCAAAGGGCTATATTTAGTTTCCTACCTGAATAAGTTTAATTTATTAATGCAGAACTCATATCCAGTATTTAGAACTTAATATTCCAGAGAGTTGTGTGTATAGATGGTGGTAACAAAGTGGCATGGTAGTGTATCAGACATTATAATACTTAAGAGTGCATTTGTATTGCCACAAATGTTGGTGGCAGCTAGCAGGGGATTCCTTTTGAAATGTTGTAGGAAATTTCTGTTGAGGCTTTCTTGATTGGGGGGTCAGTATCATGCAGTGCTTGACTGTACGATGGTGAGTCAAATGAAAACTGTATTTTTTTTTTAAAATTTAATTTATTGAATGAAAGCGGTACACAACTATATCATTTTTCTACATAGTCTCCATTTCGTTCAATACAAGCCCTCCAGCGTTTACGAAGTGTATGGATTTAGGTCTAGTGAGTATGGCGGATGTGGAAGACACTCAAAGTGCAAGTCTTGGATTGTTGCAACTGTTGCACGGGCAGTGTGGGGCCGAGCATTGTCATGTTGCAAAAGGACACCTCTAGTCAAAAGTCCACGTCGCTTTGATCTGACTGCAGGTCGAAGATGATTCTTCAAGAGATCTGAATGTGAGGCACTGGCGATAGTGTTACCCCGAGGCGTGTAGTGCTCCAAGAGTACGCCTCATTCGTCCCAAAAGAGAGTCAGCATAATCTTCCCTGCAGATGGCTGCGTCCGGAACTTCTTGTGTTTTGGTGATGAGGAATGACGCCATTCCTTGCTCGTTCTCTTTGTTTCCGGTTGGTGGTAGTGCACCCAAGTTTCATCGCCAGTAACGATTCTTGAAAGGAAGCCATCACCTGCTTCAAGGCGCCGCAGAAGTTCTTCACAGGCGTCAACACGTCGTTGGTTCAATTCTGGAGTCAGCTGCCGTGGCACCCACCTTGCAGACACTTTGTGAAACTGGAGCACATCATGAATGACATGGTGTGTTGATCCGTGACTCATGTTAAGAATTTCGGCTATTTCATCCACCGACACTCGGCGATTCTCCATCACTAGGGCTTCAACTGCTGCAATAGACTCAGGGGTCACAACTCTGTGCGCCTGACCCGGGCGAGGAGCGTCTGCCACAGACGTCACACCATTTCTGAATTTCCTACTCCACTCGTACACTTGCTGCTGTGACAAGCATGCATCACCATACTGAACCTTCATCTGTCGATGAACTTCAGTTGGTTTCACACCTTCACTGATCAAAAAACGAATTACAGAACGTTGTTCTTCTTTCGTGCATGTAACTAGTGGAGCAGCCATCTTCAAACTGGCACTGTGATGGCGTTCTGTTTGTCTGCATTATACTGCCACCTATAGGATACTCTTTATAGCATTGGTAACATGTCTGCCAACTTATAGGACAATGGTGCGATATTTCAATTTTTTATCTCAGTTTTACGGTTTTCATTTGACTCACCCTCGTATAAACTATGAGATTATGTTTTAGTGTCCCTACTAATCACTGAACCTCTTGGGTGGGAGAGCTGGATGTGCCACCCATCACATTGGCCCATGCACATTCGGACTGCATGCTGAACCAGCAAACTTTCATTACAAATAATACTTACCCCAGTTGCAATAGATGCTGGAAATAATTTTATTTGTTCTCCACACATTTTTGGCAGGAGTATTATGGCAGTTTGTGGTGATGATTTTGAAACCAGTGTTTTCAGTGAGCGATCATTGTCTTGAATCAGATATATTGACCAGTGACTTACAATTCCGTGAATAATTCTTATATGCGGAACTGTAGTACAATGAAAATGATGGCAGAATCTTCTTGCTTTTCTTACAGAATGACTTTTTACAAGAACATTATTTTGTATCTCATATGTGACATACAGACAGGAAACAACACAACTGAGAAAATGCTTATCATCAGTGGGACTTAGAGTAACATGGGCCTCTAGATATAGAATTTGGCTAGACGATAATGCTTAAGCTCACTTTACAGCAGCTGTCCCAAAGATTTGCCGGGGTGCTCTGGAAAAACCTCACATTTGTAATGTATGTACTAGGTGGAAGTGTGTGGTTAACTTTATGCTTCAGTTGCGGGTATTTCTCAACCTTGTACCCAGTATGCTCTGGATGATAGGATGACAGGTTGGACAGGGTTTAGAGTCATTCTTGACACAGTTGCAAAGAGAAGAGTACCTGAGGTGAATCCCTGCTGCCCAGTTTGTAGCATGTGCTTTACTGGCAAGCTGTCACAGTTCTTATCTGCTGCAAGCAAGTCATTAAAAGCATGGACAGTTATCATTGTTGCAACACATATTTATATTAAGTAAAGTTTCAATGGAAGTGGCAGACAATTTCAATAATGAATTATCCCTTTGAAAGCTCAGAGTAATAAAATAATTCACCTATAGTTATGATATCCATGTGACCCTCATAACCTGTATCCCTCCGAATCCAAGTGTTTCATTGCAATTTGAATAACTGCCAATAATTTGCTTTCATTGTATTTTGAAGTTGGTAATGAGGCACTCGGTTACTCATTTTTACTGTTATGGTTTTATGATTTTTCCCATAAGATATTTTATAGTTTCTTGTTTTAACTTTGCCATAGCTTCATATTGGTTTTACTTGCATGTCTTGTACAAGGGGCATGTTCATTGATTTTTCTAATTTGTAAAGTGCCTGATGGATTAAAATGTACAAAACTATAATTTTGTGTGTAGTTTTGTATAGGTGTAAAACCTAGTCTGCCACATTAAGGGCTGAGCACATATTGAGCGTGTTTGAAAAAATTGTGTCGAGGAGAATCTTTGGGTGTGAGACGGACAAGGTGACAGGAGGCTGGAGAGAACTACATAATGAGGAGTGCCATAATTTCTTCTGTTCACCAGATTTGTTTATAGTGATTAGATTGAGGATGATGAGTTGGGCAAAGCATGTAATGCACGTGTGTGCAGATGAAAAATGTACACCCATTTTTTGTGCCAGTAAGGTCACTAAATTATAAATGTGGAGAAAACTTACGAAATTTTGTTTGTTGACTTTTTATAAATGTGTCATTAATGTTGCATAATTCCCACGCACATCAGTATTAATTTTTTGTATGCATATGTATAGATTCAATATGGTGTACTTTTCTAACATTTTATTCAAGTTTATGTTACATGTTTGCAAATTTATAGTCAAATGTCATAACATAGATATAGGCCTGTGCAGTTGAAGCAAACTGTGCCATCAGTTAAAGGTTACAGTCAGGTATAAAATCAAATTTAAGAGGAGTTTCTTGACGTCAAATGTGTTGATGTGTATAGCAGTTGCTTTATTTTGTCACTATGCAGTGGAATACGGGAATAGCCCAAGATAAATTGGGTATACCACTAGACAAGATTTATTACTTGAAGAGAGAGAATCTTTACTCTGCTAGTCCTGTGCGCATTGAACACCGGGACTTCCCTATTTGGAATTTTAAAGAAAATTGACTTTTTATTTACCAAACCACTATTGGTTATACATCCAATTGAAACGTCAATTATTTTTTGACTATTTAGCATACAATATGACAAATTAAAAGTTCAACAATAATTTTTAATGCAAGTTCAATTTAAAATATTAAGCTCTCCAACTACCCTCATTATTTTGGGCTTGTACTGTATTGCTGTCACATGTAACACTGGGTCGTTTGTGAAGTTATTGGGTCTTCTAGTCATATAATGTAGCATGTGTTTTTTTTAAGTTAATGGTTTGTAAATTTATGTCAGTAACTAAATTTCTGATGATTTTATAATCAGTTTGTACTTAATTTTCTGTGGCATGAACTGTAAATGCTATTAGTGATAAATGGATAATAAAGAATTACAAAATCAACTTTGAGTAGTTATTTTCCAAGTAGCCAGACTTGAAGATTGCTGAATTCGTTTGTATGAAAGTAAATTAATACAAGTAATGGCATCAATCAAATCAAGAATACTCCTTTCTACAGCTACAAAGACATCAATCAGTATGGTAGGTAATTTTATTATTTAATAATGTGCGTATTTACTGAGCGAATTTTTTGTGTGGGTGTATAGTTCTTCCAGGATTTTACTTTTTAATAGGGTTCTCAAATGTGCTTGGAATAAGAGAGCTTGCTATTCTGAATTCTACCAATTTGATAGGCTGTCAGGTGGCTGAAGGTGTGTAGAAAAAAAAGGTTAAGTACTGGAGTACAATGAAACTGTTCTTGAATGCAACACTGACCATTTGCACAGTTTGTGTTGAGTGCCTCATACCTAGTACAGAATATCTTTCATTGTAGATTTTTAAAATACGTAGTGATTGAGAAGTCTGGCAACCCATTCCTGACACATGTTCTATTTACCAAAAAATAAATTACACTGATCAGAAAACAATAAATGTTATGTAAGTGTTGAAAATGTCTGCTGTGTTCAGTGGTGCATGCATTTGCTCATTTTCTTGTGGGTGAATAGTTTCTGTCCTGCATGCGTCCTGTATCACAGAAATGGTTTATCAGATGAGGTATTGTCAATTTCTTTGGCACAGGAAAATTTGGAAGTGTATCCCTAAACTCATTCTGGCAAATCCTTGCACTTTGGCTATTGAAAGACAACTGACAGACTGGCGTGAGCAGGTTATGACATTGTGTAAAATGTGTGGACTCTTATATAGTCGCACTGACATGTGTTTATTAATCAAATCAAATTGTAGTGAATTGCAACCATCAGTAAGTACTTCAATATGTGTTGCATGACATTTCAGTTATCTTGTTTTTTATATAAAATGAGAGCCCCTGCACAGAATATTTATGCTACACATGACGATATTCTTGTTGAGTAAGAGTTCTCATTTTAACAACAGAAAAAAGAAAAATGCACTGCCCATTAGTCCTATACCTAATATTTTATGTGATTATAAACCTTCCTACGATTAGTTTCAGTCAGCTATTTGTGTCGTAAATATTTCCTGAAATCAGAAATATAGGTATGAACAGTGATATAAATATTTTATGTCATTTATATACTACTTTTGAGGTGTGTCATTTTTTAAAAATTTACTTGTGTAGAGTCCTCTTGTTTTGACACCCCCCCTCCCCCCCCATAGAAGATCGGCGCAGTGCCATGTATTAATGTTTGGACTGGTTTTATGTATGATATAAGAAAATCATAGATTGTTACAAAAATTTGTAATAAGACACATTACACATTATAATATTTAAATTTGTGGCAGACAATAAGTGAATAAAATTTTTTTAAGGGAAGACAGACTGCAAAATATATGGCAGATTAGTTTGCATTGTGTGTATGTTTCCTGTGACTTCATCTTTAAGAAGTCAGGTTAGTTTGGTGTTGATTAACTTAGAACATTGACAGAACAAGGAGTAGCCTCTTGTATGTATTACACGTGTTGTGTTAGAAAATACTTTACTTAACTTTGAATCCAAGTATGCAGAATTGGCCATGTCTGTGGCAATGGATGGTGGCATTCTTATATTGCTTAGATAATTCGATGCATTTAGACATAATCCAAAGTCTTTCTGGCATGCACAGCACACAAAATTATTGAGCAGCTTCATTATAACTTTATATTTACTCTGAAATTTTCACTATGTAGAAAAAGATTATTGTAATGTTACAGACATATAGAAGAATGTTATAATTCCTAAATAGTACCTTCATACCTTTTTCTCTTATGTTTCTCTTCTACTAAATAACTTTCATATTCTACAACTTTAAAATGATAAAAGAACCAACTTGTTAGCACTAATCAGTTTGTTAAATTTGTAATATTGCCTTCCATATTCATTTCCCTTTCAGGTTCTTGAATAAAGTTGCAATATTGAAACTTCTGCCTGTTGTGGGTGGATTTACAGACATCCTTCGGTTTTTAATCAAATGGATCATAATTTTTTGTTCTATAGGCATCATTTATAAAAGGTTATCGAAAGGCGATTGAATGAGCGCTTTCTTTCTTACAGGCCGGAAACGGATGGCGTATGAAGACAAGTTCAGAACTGATCCAATCACGCCAGGCTTATTTCATTGTTTATTATGTGGTAAAGGTGTGCGCAACAAACACAACCACTTTCGCACTCATTTTCCTGGAGATCACAGGTGTTGGCAGTGTGGTGTTGTATATTGTCGATTAGATAAACTCAAGTCACATATGCGCAGTGTTCACAGTATAGATTTTATCCAGCACACTCAGTGGTTGCCTGTAAATCTTAATAGTGTTTCTAATTGGTAACAGACAATGTTGATTTTGTAATTTTTGAAAATATGTATTGGTGTATACTGTATAAGATGTAAATTAAACATGGTTGAGATTGAATTAGCTTTGTTATATTTGTTACCAGATTCAAATTTGGAATATAATGAATATTTTTTTGATGATGATCATTCTTGTTCCTTTTAAGTGAGTAATTAATTAATTTGAATTTGACATTAACTGTTTTGGTTGTGAGCATCAACAAACTAAACAAATTACACACACACACAGAAACAAAATTCAGGATTAACTTGTCATAAATTTTGGTAGTGATATTTCGTTGATGCCAGATGGAGTGGATATACTGCAGTGACTTGATATGTTCAGATTCCTCCACTACAGATTTACAGTCATGGCTATAATTCCATGACACAGTTGTCATTGTCTTATTTTGCAGCCTATGAGGGTTAAGTTGGCAGTTAAATATGAAAATTCGAAGGGCTTCTAAGATGTAAACATTGTTTGAAATACTCCCTATCAAGGTAAATGTGAGTTCGTGCTTGTAATTAGTGTGAGAACTTAGAGACAACAGAAATGAGGTTAAGTTTTCACTGCATCCCCACCATAAACTGACAAGATCACAGTGGACATGTATTTCCTTGTAACTGAGGAAGTCAACAACATATTTTATGCTTAATCATCTTTGTTTTAGATGGCATTGGAAAGTTTAAATGAAGAGCATTCTACATAGTTACAGTTGTCAGTGCATTCCAGGTTCCAAAAAAACAATAAGAATTTTGAAAAATGTTTCTCAGTGTTATGTGGTTCTGTCATTGGCTGTGTATATGACATATAGCCTACAACACTGTCCTCAACAATTCTCATTGTATATTTATATTTGTTTGTTTTGGTTTGGGCTGATGATAATAGTACTTGTAGCACATTGTAATCAAGACCTGGTTTTGATCATCCCAGTTGTCTAAGACCATACCCTGAAAGTGATGTGCCCTTTCCCACGTGTTTACATAAAAAAATATTAGTGCTAAAGTTACAAAGAAAACAAATTAAGACTTTCAGCATATTTGTTTTAATAGTAACTGATACCATTCTAGTATAGTGACTGGCTATGGGCTGGATGACTGGGGTTTGATCCCTGATGGGGCAGAGGATTTTTCCTCTAGCTTCTGTGTCCAGACCAGTTCTGGGGCCCACCCAGCCTCCTATCCAATGCGTACCGGGATCCTTTCCCAGGGGTAAAGCGCGGCTGGGGCGTGATGCTGACTGCTGACCCCCATCTAGTGCCAAGGTCAAGAATGAGTAGGAGCTATACGGCTCTCACCCCAAGTGACCTATATGGCATGTAGTGGGACTGCTTTACTTTTGTATGAAATGTGAATTTCTTTAATGTCTGAAAAATATGAATAGGCTGTGAAGTAGTGCACAAACAAGTGCTGACAATAGTAGTGTCAGGTTACGGATACCACGTGCAACATTTATAATTTGTATTTCTTGCTTCATATTTTGGGAGGTGTTCAGTTAAAATCTCAGCCTGGAAATCAGTTGTCCATCAGTTGTTTTTGTGGTCTTTCTAAGTTGGGCCATGACTGCTTTCTTCCACGTCCTTTTGAATTTTTTATTCATTAATCATCCTCTCATCCAATGCTGTATTGTCTGAGCTGCTGACAGTTTCTTGAAATATATCACAAGTAAACAAGTAATTGCAGTTGCACCTGTTTGATACTCTAACAGGTGCAGCTGTACTTATTTATCCATCTATAGTATTGGCATTAAAGCAGGGATGGTGAGAATTTTTTTTTTATTTGAGTGTACTTTTACATATTGATGTATTGAAGTGCCATACAGCATGTGAGTACTGTAGTTAGGATTTGAGGGCAATTGAGAAGGTAACATTGCAGAGTATATATGTGTACTTAGCGAGTTTTGTAACAGTTGCCATCTTGTACAGCATGCCTATTCATCTTTACTTGAATCTCAGTTTTTGTGCAAAATACATACACATTTTTGTGTACAAAATTTGTCACTCCCATCTGCTCTCCAAGTACTTTTGCTTTATTAATAACTACATAAGTTGCTGTTATATTTTTCACATTTACTTGTCCTAGCCATATAATTAACATGGCCTCAAAGTATTCAAGTTTTGCACCCTTCAGCCATTACAAACTTTCACATGTTTTGTTATCTCTCCTCTCCCACCCACCATCCCCAACTTGGCTCAGACTCATAGGTTTACAGATTGAAAAGGAGAAACAGTTGACAATACTTTTTTGGCTTGTTCTTTGCAGGTGTACATGTTTCGATTTTCACGAGTGCTGAACACATTACATTGCATTGCACAACTGTTTGTGATTATATTTATCTGTATCTGAGTGTACTTCCTTTCACTATGGCCAGCCTGGTAATTTTATTCAAACTCAAGTGTGTTCATCTGTTACCCAGAGAGAATGTTCAGAAAACATTATCATTATGGAAGAGCCCACTAGCCCCATCAGACATCAAAGATGCACTGATCGGTAATTGCTGTACCAGAATTTCGCTTGTTACTGTGTGCTGCTTATTCTTGGAATTGGCTCCATTTTCAAACCAGTGTCCCAGTAGCAGGCTCAAATACTGTAACTGGCTGGATTTGGAATGTCGCCATGTATATGGCTGACTCTAAGTAACACCCCAAATCCCTCCCTGTGGTGCAAGATGTGGCTTCTTATGTGGTTTTCCTCCCCCCCCCTTTTTTTTTGAATGCAGAAGAAGTTGGTGTAATTGTTTTTAGAACTGGGTATTCCAGAGAGTTGTCTATTTGGCTGGTGGGAACAGAGTGGTACAATTTGTATTGCAACGGACATCGGTGGGTGGTGACTAGCAGGTGTGGTTCGATACCAGTGGATGTACTTCGAAATTACATAGGGAATTTTTGTTCTGAATCTTTATGGGGCACAGTGGAAGGGTGGGTGGTATATGCAGAAGTCCTCTGTTGGGGTGTGACTGTAAATATAATGTGTGTTGCAAGTTAATTAGCTGTGATGATTTGGTTAAAGACAAATATTTAAGATAACATAAAGAATTGAATATGGCTGTCTTATGGGTTGTAGCGCCATGTACTCGGGTAGAAGTTTGCCGACGTTTCAGAGGCCGTTGCTGCCTCCACCAGGGCGATGAGTAAGCCACATGCGTGGAATCGGTTAGAGTTATAGAAAATAGACTGTCAAGGAAGAGCCTTCGCCTAACCAGTAGGGATTGGTGTCAGAATTAGGCGAGGGCATGGGAACCAATAGGAGCTTGGGGCATGTCGCAGCGTGAGAGAGAGAGACGGAGAGAAGAAAGGAGAGCGGTCCGAGAAAGCTGCCCTTTTAAGGGCCCCTCGGAGTCCGACCAGTGGATCTCCAGTCATACGGAAGGTGGGTGGACTTGAGGAGGAATCAGGAGAGTGGAAGTGAGCACTGGCCTGCGCTGGATGTGCCCTGAAAAGGGCAGAGTGGTGGCTCAGTGGCCCTGGCAGGACTGGAAATGCTGTCTGGGTTGCTTCTGGAACCCTCGGAGAGAGTGGATGAGGGGCTTCCATGACCGGCTCAGGCGATGTCCATTCCATTGCTGCCATAAAGTCAAACCCCAGCGTTGTATTACTGGGCTCAGTTTCATTTAGTACATTTCTCCTCCCCCCATTTTATTCTTTTTTTTAAAAATTTTATCATATGATTTATAAAGGAAGTGAAGTCATTGGTAAATGTTTAATTTACAACCCTGAACCATAATGTGTTTGGTGGTAGAGGCTTGCTTTTTGTAGGACTGAAGGATTGATTCTGTTTCAATTCTTGAATGATTGTTTTTATTTCATTGCTTATGAAACATACTCTCTCAGCTAGACTTTTAGCATTGAATGGTAAGATAATTGTGTATGATAAACTTGAAAGCACATGGCGGTAAAGGACATGGCCTATTTTGAATTTTTTTCACTACTTATCTGGAGGAACTAAACACAACCATAAAAATCCTCAGGTAACCAACCTAGAACCCCTGAACATATGGTAGGAATGATTCAATTCAATTAATTCATTATCATCTTAGTAATATTTACTATAGCAGAACATTAATTTGAAACTACATTTTGTTTGTTGTATGTGAATGTTTGTAATGTGATGATTGGCCAAATTTAAAACTTAGAAGTTACAAATACCAGTGTAGATGCATTAATACATATATAAAATTAGTTAGCAACATTCCGGTGTTTATTCGTGCTTAAATTACCAGTCGTTCAAAAATTACACACAAGAGGTCATGCCAGTGGAAGCTTTGTTGTGAACATTTAGGTATGAGTACATGGTGTGAACAACACTTCACAGTAATGATGGAATAGTCATACTGCTATTGCAAACTGAAGTTAAATTACTATTCTTGTCAAAACCAGCATAATAGGAAGAAATGTTTAAGTGCAGAGTGGAAAATGTTCATGATAACTAAATTACAGTTAAATATTTTATTCCATTATTTTTGTATTTGTTTTAAATCAAAGTAAGTTGATAATTTTCTTTAATATATGGTTTTAACAATGGCCTTAGTAGCTTTTAGGTTGTTACATTTTTTCCAAACCTAGTCAGAGAATGTGACATTGGTGTTTCTTTTTTCTTACAGGATTCGAAATGAAACTGGAAGAGAAAGAACCAGAACACTTTTCTACATTTTTTCACAAAGGCGGTGGCTTGGCAATTTGTAAAATTTGTGGCAAAGCTGTCACAAACATGAAAAGTCACTTCTTAACTCACCAGCCTGAGAAACACCAATGTCCCATTTGTTTCTCTACTACAACACGTGCGGACAACCTAAGGCGTCACATGAGAGTGAAACATCCTGATAGGGTGTGATAGGTATAGTCGTGTCTCGTTCAATTAATTTCAGAGAATTACCATTCATTGAGAATGCTCTCAAGTTAAGGCTATTGAAGAGCTTTTATTTACAGAGGATTGTTAATTGGAAGTGACAGAAACATGTATACTAGTATGCATTTTCATTTTACTTGCAGATCATTGTAAGAAGTCTCACATTTTGACAAGCCTGAAATGAGTTTTATGGGCCCGTGATCGGTTATCACAAAGGAAGATCGGTTTCAAGCTGTACATAAGATCGTTGGTCTCTTTGTTCCAGCCATTCCGGAACATTTGAGAATGCCGGCATATCTTGAAGAGCAAATGGATCGGGGTTACGAGACCATGTATTATAAGGTGCCTGATAACCCAACTCTGTACAACTGTAGGATGTGTGGCAAAATTGTCAGTAACCGGTGGCACCACACTCGCAGCCACAAACCCCAGAATCTGAAGTGTCCGTTGTGCCAGCAAGTCTTTACAAGAAAAGACAATATGAAGACTCATTTAAAATGGAAACATGGTGGCTTATCTGTTTGAAATAATTAAAGACTACAGAATATACACAAGGTTTATTCTTTTAAAAAATGTTTTAAATCTACACTTTCATGACAACTCAATATCAATGCTGATCTGCTTTTGAGCATTAGCATCATGTATAAGTTGGCATCTTACTGAATTTGCCATTTGCCATGACCTGATTCATCTTCTATCCAAATATAAACTAGCTACTTCCTGACATTCCTCACTTAAGCTTTGATGGTGGAGGCAGTATGGCCATTTGAAACATCAGTAATAAGTTAACTTATGCACAGTACCGCCACCCAAGAGCAGGTTCAGCATCATGTCAGAGCAAATAAATAAATTAAATTACCTTCTGTTTTAGTAGAAAGTGAAGAAAAATGTTGAACCTCTTACTGGTTAACTGTTTGGCTCTGTACATTCATCTCAACTTGTTGTACTGTCTATTTATGTATTTATTTTGTGTTCAGAAAGGGATGCAGCCCATGGAAAAGATTGACAAATTGTTGAAATTAGTGACCATTATGTTCTTGGCTTGTGTTTTGAATTATGTTATGAAACATTTGTAATGTGCTTACTGAAATTCAATCTCTGGCTCTGCCGGTGTATGAGGGTAATTTGTATACACTGTGCTCTTAAAAAGACTCTCATAAAAATAAATTGGCAGGCTGAGATTTATACTTCTTGGCAGTCTTAAACCTTTTGGTATCTGCTGCCCATGAATTCTGGACTTCTGTGTCATTGCACATAAGAATCCTACTTTTTGGTAGTGTAGAGTTGTCTTACGTGAGGGTTTTCTCTGTTGATCATATTCAAGAACTTATCCAAATGGAACCTGCCTCCTCTCTCTAGAACCAGCTGTTTGGTGTATGGCATAGACAGCAGACTATCCACATTGGGACGAAAGTCTCTTTACGTACTTCTTCAGCCTCTTGATTGTTGTGGGATGAATGCACGCAATTCGTGTCTGTAAGCTCTTCTTGTCTTCCTCTTTTGTGTGTTTCTTTGACACTTCCAGTTTTTATGCATTTGTTGTATAGGCATTTGAGAGTGAACTTGTTCAGAAGAGTATGTTAATTGCCATATTAATCTTCAGATTCTTTTCTTGTGGCTTCATGACTTATGTTCTTATGTACGTTTCCAAACTGAATATTCTCTGTTTAATGCTTCTCACCAATCTTGTACGTAATGAACTGAAACGTGAGGAAACACTTAGTCACTAGGTTGTATCTCTTTTTGAACTTGTCATTTTCAGTATATTCTACAGTGTTGTCCATCTTGTACTACTATTCACTTTATGATATAATTTTATGTTCTTTTCCATGAGCACTAGAGACATACCCTCTTAAAAATGATTCCAATTTGCCACTTTGATTAGTAAACTGGTCTGTGAAGTCTGCTGTTAATAGTTGATGCCCCAGCTCATTTGCTTAAATATTTCAGTACATAAGATCTTGTGTTTCTGTCAAGTTTCATCCATGAAATCAAATTTCAGTCCCTGTATGTAACACGCTTCATAACATTAACTCATGGCCTATGTGTCCAGATGGTTAAGATAATTTTAAAAGTTTGTGAGTCAGATCCATGGGATGCCTGTGTATCTTTTCACTGTGCCCGCAAGCCCACCTCACTATTAGTGCACAAGGTGTTACTGCATATACTACAGAGATGTGAACATCATATATTGAAAGCAGGCCAGATTAGATTAGTCTATGATGTAAAATTATCATTGACGGAGCCTCTATTGAAAAAGGTACATTTTTCAGAGTAATGTGTGACACGTGAATAGTGAACAGCGCTTCTGGAATGTGAGCACATAATTTGTTGACACGAGAGTCACAACCTTGAAAATGGATGCTTGTTGAATAATATGAGCATTTTTCTGTTGCTCTTTTGAATTATGTGTTATTAAACTAAGGAATATCTGTAAGCAGGTCTTCCTTAGCCAACATATTCATGCTCATTAACACGATGGATACTGCATTTGGCGGCAAACTTGCAGTATTCATTGAAACACTCCTTACAGATTGTGACTTGTTACTTTATTGTGCCCTGTGCACTTTATTAGTCAACTGTTCTTAGTATGGACCTCATTCATATTCTACTGAAACATAAATTTAATGTATGAAATGTAGTGAAAATCAGAATCTCATCAAAGATGTCATATTAAAATGTATAAGAAGTGGGTATTTGCATTTAAATATACATGGCCTAATTGAACAGTATGGTACGTGTTTACGCAGGTTCACTTAATAAGTGAATGCACATATTTTCTGATATAAACAGTATTTTACATTGGTAAGAAGTACAACGGTCTGGTTCTGTTAATACCTGTCAGTCATGCTTTGTTATGTAATAGAATATTTATATCCTATTCTGTGTACTGTGCCTGTAGGAGTGTGTACGCACTCCTTTGTACATATCAGCTTCTCTTTTGGATGATAATAAATATAATACAAATATTTCCATGTATAAATTATTTTTTCTCTCCCATTCTTTAAGTAGGTCATCAAGAAAAAGACAATACCTGTTACATGTGGAGGGACATGTTTCCAAATATTAGCAACCTGATTCAAAAATTGCTTTCAGCAGTTATTGGATTTTGTATCATGGAAATGTTTTATGTATAATTTTCTTTAGTTGGGTTTTCTCTTTTTTCTGAGAAAGAGTTATCTGAACATTTTAAAGTTGTGATTTGGTACTGGAAACTGAATGTGAAATGTGATATTTTTAATTTCCATCCTGAACTGCAGAAAAACATATTTAGTTTATAAAGTACTTTATCATCTTAACAAGAAGAGCATTCCATAGAATTTTCTTTTCTCTCGCATAGTTAACAGATTATTCTGTTTGAAATTCTGGTATCTTGATTTCATGATGCCATCAATTCAAGAAGTAAATATAAAAAGTTAACTACACTGAGGATATGGTAAATATGAATGTTATGGTGACTAAACAAGAGTAGGATTCTGTTTGTTGGAAAGTGTTTAGTCTTCAGCTGTGACCTCTTAGGTACTACAGGTTGATACTCCAAGTCATAAATTATTTATGAATGCTATATTAGTTATTAGTGCTGAAGCAGGGTTGTATCATCCCAGTAATGCCTACAGATTAAATCTACAAATAAGCATCTTGTAATAGACTTTATAAAGCTCCTGTAGTAAATAATATGCAAGTGAGTGAGTGTGCGGAAGCTTTACTGTATTTTACTGTGTGTGTAATAGAAGGGCCTTTACATTAAATTTGCATCCATGGACATTTCACAACTTGAGTGACACAAAGTTTTTCCTTTTGCAGGGTCAAAAGGCTGGCACATGAGACTTACATTTGACAAGCTTCCAGGCTACCCCAACTTGCACCGATGTAAACTTTGTGGTAAAGTTGTAACCCACATTCGCAACCACTATCATGTTCACTTCCCGGGGAGGTTCGAGTGCCCATTGTGTCGGGCTACATACACACGTAGCGACAATCTGCGAACCCACTGTAGGTTCAAGCACCCGCTATTCAACCCTGACACCAGAAAGTTTGACTTGAAAACTGAGGGCTTAGATTTGAATTCATCGGTAATTAGCACCGACAAATCATCGTGATTCCAAGCAGACGACCGAATATGGTATGCCACTGATCTTCATATTCTTTAAGCCCACAGTTTCTGAATCAGCAGTTCACAGCAACATGGCATGCATGAGTAATCTGTTGGCCACTGATCATTATTTCCACCAATACTTTTTTCAGTGGCAACAATGACAAGTTGTAGACTTGTGACTGAGTCTCTGTTCCAACCCAGCATCTGATACCAGTTGAAGTTGTATGAATGTTTTACTGTTGTCTATGGATTTTATGAAGTGGTACTTGTGTTAAAATATGTATTGTTGTTACAGTTTTTAAGTTTTATTGTACATATTTGGGGGGAATTTTTTTTGTTTTGGTTCCTTTGGAAGGGAAAGAAGCTTTTTGTTAATTTATAGTCCCCTGGTAATATTTTTAGAGTAATTACGAAGTTCTGAGTGAATACATATAGTGACTCTACCCCATTTTGTACTCTTTCCAGTTAGTTAAACAACTTACAGTAAGAGGCATTTGGTAGAGTAAAGGTCTGAAGTGATGTGGATAGGCTGAGAATGCTATGACATTCTTCATTGTCTCATAGACGCCTCGCTAAGGTATAGAAACAGTCTTTCCTTTTCACCCATTTGATTAATATTTTTACTTTAATGGAGGGAAGGAGGGACTGATGTGTGAGAGCAATGTACAATATGGAAAACTTGTTGAATTTTATATCTTCTCTGGAATTGGATAAGAATTGTGATGACATAAGACAAGTGTGCAAAGTCATGCTCCATTTACGACTTGAAACACATTATTGCTGCTCTGAAGCAATGTGAGATAAGCAAAATACATGTTGGATTAAATGCAATAACCAGTGAATTGTGAATTGTATGCATTATCAGTTATGTGTCTTTATTTGTTACTCTTAATACCTTGCATTAAGAGTTTGTTGTGAAACGTAGAGGTAGTGATTGCCGATTTATTTGTTCTCTTTCAGGAAGAGCAGTGTCAGTGGTAATGAATGAAATTACCGATTATAAGACATTGTTTGTGAAACTCTCTTCAGGAGCATCAAGGCAATGTAAAATTTGCGGTAAAGTTGTGAATAACATGAAGAATCACTACCTCTACCATAACCCCAGTCGATATGAGTGCCCGATGTGTTTGCGCACGTTCTCTCGGCCAGATCACCTGAAGCAACACATGAAGTGGAAACATGTGAACATTCCACTTCTGGACATGATGAGAAATCCTTCTCAGTCATTTATTCATGCACCACATGGGATGGTATAAAGTTACTGTTAAATCTGCTGAGTTTATTAATCTTAATAGAACATTTTGCACCCTGTGAAAGAATGTTTGTTATATGTATGTAAGTGGTAATGGGTGCAACCAGAATTATATTTGACAGTTTAGTTAAAACTCTTCTGAAATATATCTAATTTTTAAGAATTTAAAATAACTTAATTTTTGTAGATTCCTTTTAATGGTAAAAGAACATGCTTTATTTTCCGTATGTCACATATTTTAAATCTTATAATTTGTAATGTTTTGAAAGATGGTTTAGGTTTAAAACCATTTGTTCATGATTTTGCAGGTGTAAAAGATATTTAAGCTTAATATCTGCCTTTGGTTGCCAGATGGACATTGGTTTTACAAAAGGGTCCAGTTTGGTTAAAATCAACCAACAGTAATGGTCACTTTACACAAGACATACATTCATTTCTATCTGCAGAACACAAAATCAGGCACTCAACATTACATACATACAGACTGGATTTAGTGAAAGCTCTCAATTTTACTCAAGGCCACACATCTGAAGTTACGCTGGACACAGACGGCCATCTGTCAACCCCACCACCAGGAAGACAAGCTTTTCATTGAGAAAATTCCTCCCATTAACAAGAAAAACAAACCCCGAGAAAAAATGTGCAGTTTGCACAATTAAGAAGAAGAGGAAAGAAACAATATACTCGTGCCTTGATTATGAAGTGTGACTTTACTTTGAATGATGAATCAAGTAATTCCATACCAAAGTGAAGTTGTAGATAGTGCACGTCAACAAAATCACATAGTGATTTTGTATGTGTGTGTTATTTGTGATTTTGTGTGTATATGTATCATATTTGCAAATGAAAGTGTAAAACATTCAGTGGGTTCAGAGGGATAAATTTTATGTTAGGTTCATTACTATGGAGAACTGACTGGACGAACCTGCAGAAACAATAAAGCTGTGCATTCCATATAACATTCATAGGTAACCTTTGATGTACTTTCATAGTTTCTTTTAAGATGCAGGGAAAGATACTCCAGAGATCAATTTAAATACTGCCTGGGATTTAAGCTGCAGGTAATTTAAAAACTGGCTAGAAGGGTTAATTGGTCTTTTATATTTTCCTGATTGCTGGTTATGTGTTACTTTTAACATTCTAAAATTTTCAAATGAAATTGAGAAAGGTTAAAGGTTAAAATTATATTCAGTTTCTTTGTTCTGGTATTTTTTAAGTTTAGGATCTCCTCATTATCGAGTTTTCTCCGGCCCGGTTTTACTTCCTGTCTCTTGAATTCAAATATTGTCTTTAGCACCCTGTTTTCAAAGACCCTCAGTCCTTTTACACAAGTAATTTTTTGTTTAAATCTGTATATTTTTCTTCAATTACTAAGTCTTGTATTTACACACAAATGAAAGGGTGTTAAGAAAGATTTAAGAACAGTAATGGATGAACGTCTCCCCATACATGCACGCACACACACACACAGCATGGTCACTGAGTTACTTATAGCCTGAGTTGTAACTGGATCACCTAAGTGTCTCCAAGATGAATGTAAACTTTGCTGTGCAGTATATACGTGACATTTTACATTGACTACAAATGATTGAAACTGTCTTGACATCTGGCAACCTTAGGCATGTATGTGATTCTGTTTAAGACTCTCTAGTAAACTTGTTTATTTCTTTAAGAAATGTGAGAAAAACAAGTATAAAAATATTAAATGGTAGTTGGGTAGAAATACCACTAAGTGTAGAATATGACAGAGAATATGAATTTATGTAAACATTGTTTTAAATACTGTGTTATATAAAGCTAACAGTACATCAGAATATTGTGATTACTCGGGACAGGTGCTAATACAATTGTATATCCATATGTGCAATAGTTGCAAGTAGCAGACTAATTTGTATTCATACATTGTTTGTTGGGTTTCATTGTTTTTTTTTTGTATGATTAATTTATTTCTTGTTATTAGGATGTACTTCCATGCACAGTATTTGTTTTAGGAGTTTGATGAACTTTTACTTATAACTAATTTTAAAATTATTAATTAAAAGCAATTTCTTGAAATACTTTATAACAGAAGCAGCATACCAGTAGTTGAAAAGATGTTCATATGCTGTTGTAAAATTTTAATTTGTGTTATTAACAAAATATATTATTTATATATATATATATATATTTTAATCTTAAATAAAATTGTGGAATATCCAAATTGTGTTATCACAATGTATACCCTTCTTTACTGGTGCTAAAGTTTTTTGCTTTATATATATATGTAGACACTGATAATCCTACATCCTCATCCTCCTTTCTGTAAT